>JAQFZA010000591.1:0-16377 GCA_034695115.1 Desoria olivacea | reverse complement strand
TCAAGCCATTTCAAAAGCAGGAAAGCGAGCGCAGCGAGCTTTCCTGCTTTTGAAATGGCTTGACACCTATCATCACCGGGCAATCATGTTTTGAACTTCATTCACATTTAGCCAAGCAGACGGAGTTAGAGAATACTATTCATAGCCTGTACTTCTCCGTCTGCTCAATTCCGCCTTTCTGGTTGGCATGGTCTTGCAGCTGTAAGCTTTTCTGGGAATTAAATGGTTGTCAAGTCAAAGTACTTTAAGCACACTTGAATGCTTATTTGTCTTCACAAGGGAGAATTCGCTTGGAAAGCTCTATATTTTTTAGTTGGCTTTTTGGTAAGGAACTTACTTACTTACATTTCACACCTAAATCTGTGATTGTAAGTTAAGATTTTTGATTTAAAGTTTAAGTTTGAACTTCGGGTTTCAGGCTGCAGTTATTCGAGCTGCAGTAATTAAGTTTGGAATTCGGACAGCAGTTGTAATTTATTCGAGCTGCAGTTATTAAGTTTGAGATTCAGTCTGCAGGATTTAAGTTTGGAATTGGGGTTGTTTTTTTTAATTATTCGAGCAGCAGTATTTAAGTATGGGATTCGGGCTGCAGTTTTAAGTAATTCGATCTGTAGTATTTATGTTTGGTATTCGGGATGCTGCATTAAAGTTTGGAATTTGGTTTGCAGTATTCAAGTTTTGGATACGGGACTGAGGAGTTTCTGGCTTTGGAATTTCCCTTTAGAATTGAGGATTTTTAAGTTGCAATTTGCAGTGAATTTCGACACAGCAATCATCAAAGAATGTATTGTCGTTCGCGAAAAAGAACATGCATTTTGTCATAACAAAAATGCATAATCCCAATATTGTTAAGTTGCATGAGTTGCCCCATATTTTTCATAAATCAATACAATGATATGTAATAAAGAATGATAACCAACAACGTGACATTATAACATCCTTACCATTGAACTCAAAATTGAAATCAGCAATTTCAAGAGAACATCAACTCCTTATAATCATTATGTCCTTTTGAAATATAATTGTAGAATTTCCCATCTCTATATCACTTTACACCAATTATCCAACTCATCCAACAAATTTATCCAACAAATTATAGGAGTTAGGAATAATTGGTTTACAAGCTTCGGGAAAATCCTCGCCGATGTAGGTATATAACCCATAAATGCGCTTAGAGGCTTTCGATTTACTTATCATTACCGTATTTTCTCTTGATTCACTATAAATTATTTTATGGGGATGTGACATAGTGATAAACCTGAGATATTCACAATAGGGATTTGAAAATAGTATTGATTCGGGTGTTTATGCAACTCAATTATCTAAGTAGTTAGCAACTCCTCATATAGCGTAGCACTTAAACTGATGTGTATAAACCAATGCAATTAATTTAAAATTGCACTTTTTTCAAATCCTAAGAATTACAAATATTATTTTGTTATTATTACGTTTATATATATATTTAGTTCCTTTAAAAACATCTTAATCCTTTACAAAGGAAACATATCTCTAAAGAAAAAATTGTGGATTTTAATTTAAACTCTAAACACGGATGACATATTTAAACATAAATGACATTAAAAACAAATTTTAATAAAAAAAAAATTGTATTTTTTTTTTCATTATACAAAAATCATTTAAATTCAATACTAAGATGAATTAGAACAAATTCAAAAAGCCAGCGCACGGCACTCCATATTATTATTATTATTATTATTATTTTTAGCATTACCAATAAGTAACAACATTATCATCCACATAATCATAATCACAATCATAATAAAATATACATGTTAAAGATCAACCTCGTCGACGGTTATAAATCAATTTGTCAAAGACGATTACAGTTAAAATAAAACTGTTAACCAAAGAGAAGCAGTCTGTCTAAGATGAGATAAGCGGTACAGCCTCTGGTAATAAAACAGAACTCGTAGAGGAGGTATCCGGAAGTTTGTCCACAGATTAGGAATACTATACCGAATAATACTCTCTGTTCCTGATCCTTCATATCATCTACCCTGTTGTTGTTGTATACAAGGAAATGGTGATGGAAGAGTGTACTCATTTATAATAACCGTTTGATCACATTGTTCTTTAAGTTCAATAGCCCCAACTTTTTCCAAGTTTGAGTGCCGTCTACTCTGTCCCTTGGAATTTATTATTGTTATTGATTCTGCATTCGTAACTATCAGTGTATCCTGATTAATTTGACTAATAAAAAGTTCAGAGTCGGGAGAGCTTCGAAATTGACAGATTGACATTACCTCTTTAACAGACTTTTCTGAATCTAGTATAAATCGAAAATCTGGGATCGGATTTCCTGTCCAGACACGGAGTTCCTGTATACTGGAGTGAGTACAAAGAAGATTTGTAATGGGATTGATGTCGCTATTTCGGAGCAGTGTGGTGATCGATTTGGAGAAAGGGTTGGTTAGGTTAGGTTCCTTGGCCTTAATAAAACCACAGACAGGATGAGAAGAGGAGCAGTATAGGATTTCAACTTCGTGACGGACCAGGAACTCAATCTTGTTACCGGTTATGCAGCATCGGTAGTTGAGGAAGGCCATGATCACTACATTCAGGATGTGGCTACTGACCTTTGCAGGGCTCAGCAGGACATTTACGAGCTTGCAATGTTTTTTGTCGAAACGAAGCAAGTTTCCGGAATCGCCAGATTGATGACAAAGGAACTTGGAGTCGAAGCAAAGTTGTCGGGTAAGAATGTTTTTTTTTTCGTTTTTTTTTAAATTTTGAACTTTTTTCGAAATTTTGAACTTTTTTGAACTTTTGAACTTTTTTGAACTTTTTTGAAATTTTGAATTTTTTTCGAAATTTTGACAATATTTAATCTGTTATTTTTCTTCAGGTGATGTCATTAACATCTGGGAATGTCGGTTGGTTTGGTGAATAAGTACCACTTCCTTCCACGTGATGAGTGTATTTTAGGGTGGCCCCTAAAGTACATGATTGGGAATGATCAACGATCCTGCTACCTCCATATCTCCATACAACCATCGGATCGTTAGTTTGCCAACTGCTGTACCCTGTCCAACCGAACAAGTAACGTTTTTAATTTAAATTCTGAAAGAATTTTTTTTTGATTTTTGGAATTTTAATTTTTTTTAAATAATTTGGAATTTTTAGAATTTTTTCAAACTAACTTTGAAACTTATTTTGAAACTGTTTAATTTTCATAATTTTACTTCAACATGGGCTGACAGCTGAAGCTATTGGGCAAAAACACGGCCGCCTCATTTGATTTGACTTATTTGCGAATCAAGTCCAACTTCTCGGCTCCGAATGGGATTCGTGACATCTCAATGAAGGCACAAGGAGAGCAACACATTGAAAGCAAGTATGGATTCAAGTTGGCCCAGATGGCCTACAAGACCCAGATGTTGGAGTCTACAATCATGCATCAGCAGGTTGGCCTTCCAATGACTAACTAGGAGAAGAACTACATATCAAGCCTTCAGTCCCTGATTACCTCCCCGTTACATTTTAAGATTAATTGTGCATGTTGTCATGTTAATTATGATAATCATATTCCTGTTAGTACAATGTTGTCCAATGATATGTTCAGCCAGAAGGTGTTGTAAAAATAGAAGGCGGAAGGTTGGTGTAGAACAACCAGAGGAAGATACACATGAGTATATGGAGTTAATGAAGCCTACTGCTCCTCCAGCGTTGCCTACAAGAGAAGGGTACGAAAGCGCAAAATGAGTCGTTTCAAATTTTGATATATTTAGATTTGCATTTTTTTTATTGAATTTGTATTTTATATTATTATATTTCGAAATCGTGTGCATGTTGGTGTATGTTCCCCAGACCGTATTGTGAAATACAAATCCGATTTCTGCATGTATCTACATCCTTCTTGTAAAATATTTAAATTCGCATATGCAATTTTTTTCATGTATCCATAACCTTCTTAAAAATACAAATAAAGGATATTCTGAAAAACCTCTGTCTTTTTATTTAATTTGGGTGACGAGGCTCTATGGCTGTAACTCTATTTGACTTAGAAATAGTGGGATAGGTCATTCAGCTCATATGTTACAACAGTTGTGACGTTGCATTGCATTTGTCTAATGTGAATTCTAGCCCTGGAAACTCTTTTAAATTTAAAAGATTTAAAAAACGAGGTCCTAATTGGCAACAGCTTTCATGTCCTTCTACTTCAGCACATACACAAGTAAATAAAACATTCCTTGAAGGCTTTTACGAAGTAGTTCCGTTAGAATGGCTGAACTATTTCGATGGGCTGTAGCTAATGTTGTACTCTTTAAGTTAATCAGGTTTCAGTACAATTACCTGCTCATACATGCTGGGGCAAGTGCTTAAAATATGCTTTTGCCTTTGGCGTGTCTTGAGTAGGGAGAGGTTAAGTACATGCGGAGGATGAGTGCCTTCTCAACAAGTGCACTCATCTCCATCGTGTCATTTTGAGCAGGACAAGGTAATGGCAGGGAGAGGTGGTGTGCTTCTTTTGCACACGGCCTCTCCTTGTCTTCCTGCTCTGTCCTTTCGTTAACTCCAAGACGGAGTTTATGAGGGAAAGATACCAATGGGTGAGGGAGGTCAACAAGGGCCGAGTCTAACTCCAGATGTTCACTTCGAACATTCGTCTAGCCTTTTCTTCCATTGGTATAGCTGGGTCTAGCCAGTGAGCAGAGCTATACCAATGTTCACTTGACCCCCTGGAAAGACATCAAGTCATTTAATAGACTTGTCTATTTCCTGGGATAAATCTGGATTTGTCCAGATTAAGGACGCCGTTTTGGGGGCTTGAGAAATGCCAACTAAGGATTTCTCAAGCCAGTCTACTTTAGGCATGGATAAGACAAGTCTGCTTTAGGCATGAGTGAAGAAGTTTAAAGATTTGTCCGAATCTAGTCCGAAGTCCGAAGTCCGAAGTCCGAAGTCCGAATCCGAATCTAAAATAAATATTTAATAGACAAAATCCGGAATTTAATAGTTTATTCCGCACGAAAACCATTGAGTATATTACTGTACTATTTATCAAGTATGTAATAATGGGGAGTATTAAGTGATAGTAGGTAGAGTTATAAGCAGAGTGCGATTGCGCAAGGGTCTGCAAAGTTGATCTGGAGAGCGGCTGGCTGACAACAAGCTGGTCTAATCTCATGTGTCCTCGAATAAAGTCAGGCTGTGCGCAGGCAACGAGTAGTTAGGCGTAGTCCGCAAAGTACAGCTGCTTGTTCGCTTGCAATTCACAATGTCAAATATAATGTTTGTTTTGTTGAAACGAAGCAAATTTCCGCACTTGCCAGATTAACATCTGGCAATGTCCAAAGGTGAACAAGTACCACTTCCTTACACGTGACGAATGTATTTTAGAGTGGCCCCTCAAGTATATGATTGGAAAAGATCAACGATCCGGCTATTTATCTCCTTATACGCATCGAATTGTTAGTTTGCTAACGGTTGTACCCTGTCAAACCGAACAAGTAACGTTTTTAATTTAAATTCTGAAAGAATTTAAAAAGAATTTAAAACCGAACAGGTAAATTTTTTTGAATAATTTCAATTTTAAAAATAATTTTAAAAATAATTTGAAACATTTTAATTTTAAAAATAAGTTGAAACATTTTAATTTTAAAAATAAGTTGAAACATTTTAATTTTAAAAATAATTTGAAAACTAATTTGAAACTTTTTAATTTGGCAGTTCTACTTCAACATGGGAGAGCAACTAAAATTGTTGGGAAACAATACTGCCGCCACATTTGATATGCCGTATTTGCGAATCCATGAAGGCAAGAGAGGAGCACCACATCCAGAAGAAGTAAGTATCAAATTGGCGCAGATGGCTTTCGACCATTATACATCAACAAGTCGGCCTTCCGTTAACTGCCCAAGAAAATGACAATATCTCGAACCTTCAAACCTTAATAAACTCTCCGTCAGCGTACTAAGTAAATTTGGCCATATCGGTGGTCGGATTACTGTTTTTAGTTTTATTCATTATTTACTTGATATGTGTCTGTTTTCCAATAATATATTCAGGGAGAAGTTGTTGTAGGATTAGAAGGAAGAAGGTTGACGTGGAACAACCAGAGGGGGCTAACCATGAGTACATGGTTTTAATGAAGCTAATTCTGACTTTGACTAGAATGTGAAGTTGTTGTTATATGTGGATTTTCGATCGCTGTTTTCAAGCTAAGCAGTCGAGTCTGATTTTTGGAATCGAATTTTTTTGTTATTTACAATCTTAGATTGGATATGATCTACGGTAATTCATATAGATCCGAAACTCCTTGTTTTTTTATGAAGTCTGTACCGAACCTGCCTTCCTATACCAGGTTTACAAACTATATGAAACGAGATAAGAGGGACATAATAAATATAAGCAATATACATTTAAAAAACCGAACTGTGCTTTCATTCAAACCTTACATCTACAGTTTAGGATATTTAATATTGCAAGATGGGCTGACAGGCTCAAAATCACATATTCAGGCTAATCTGTAGGAAATCGTTCCAGATATGCGCATTCGTCATTGTCCCTATCGTCCGACATCAAAGGTTCAGACTGGGTCCTCCTCTCTCAAACTTTGACTATATTTAGCTTGATTCTACACACCTTTATCATGATTAGTATGAAAATGAAATTTCCGTCCAACCGAACTTGATCAATCATATAAGAAGGATGTGTTTATTAGTAGGGACCTGAGTTTGAAGGACCCGTGCTTGAATTTTTTAAATATAAGCCAGTTTTTAGGAAAAGAAATCACACGCTTTC
The DNA here is from genome assembly GCA_034695115.1 of Desoria olivacea. Lineage (NCBI taxonomy): Eukaryota > Metazoa > Arthropoda > Collembola > Entomobryomorpha > Isotomidae > Desoria > Desoria olivacea. The sequence continues at coordinate 9,612 of JAQFZA010000591.1, read as the reverse complement.
GTAACCAGTTCCATACCCACTACCCCTTACATCCAAAATATAATTGTTGAAAATACAACTATAATCGTTTATTTTTTTCATTCAAGCTAAGATTTTATGAATTTTACCTCAATTGAACTCACAAGTATTTTAAATTAGGGTGGTAACTAATCTTAAAAGAATATAGCAAGATGTTGGATAACTCATCCAAACCGCTAGAAAGAAGGAGGCCGTTCTCGGGAAGGGAAGATAACCAGGTATTTAGCTGTTAATCCTCTCTTACGGCTTCTGACAGACGGACGATCTGTTAATTGGGATTCATTAAAGACGGTGATCCACGTTCTAATCCCAGCTTCTATGCCTCCTATACCTCCAGATAGTCGAACTTGGTTCATCCATACCTCCAGGAAACACGGATCAAATTCAGAAAACCTAACCAGCCTAACCCTGTTTGAAGTATGCTGTAAATTAAGTAATTTTAATTTCAAAACCTCACAATTGAATGGACGTGAAATAAATAAGCAAGAAAAAACTCTAGTATAAAGTAATTTATTTACGATGACAAAACATTGCTGCGTTCTAACAGGCGTTCAAACATTTGTACATTGAGCATTTTGTGCAAAAAAAATTACGTTCTGACGACGTTATGACAGTCCATGCTATACTTATTGAACCACTGTACAGGGAAACTCCAGTTCAGTCAATGAATTTGACTACAATTCGACCCTTTAATCAATACACTTTGAATGTTTGGGGTTTCAAAAATTAAAACTTTCAAAGTAACTTCACAACTACCTGAAATTAAACAGAATTAACGCAATTTAACAGAATTAGTGTAGTTCCACTAATTCTACAATCAATTTAAATAAATAGAATTAGTGGAACAAACTAATCATTTCCATTTAATTTAGTTCATTCTATTAATTTACACTAATTCCGGATATACGAAAGTGTTAAATGAGGCAACAATTTTAATTGTTACACAAGTTAAATTTTTTATTGTATTTGAAATACTAAATTGGGTTGTATTTGAGATGGTTAACATGTCAAGATAAAATCCATTGTAAAATGTGTATTCTCTTGTTACTTTAAAAATAAGATGAGCTTCATTTGTATTAAACTTAAACCCAAAATTTACTCAATTGTTTTGATTTGCTTGGTGCAAAAGACGTTAAAAACCCATTTCACAACTTGAAATGAAAATTTGGCGTTTGTCCAGGAGGTGAACGAAATATGTGTTGAAACTAAATCATAATTCGAAGTTTCGATAATTGAACTAAACAAAATCACGGGTTTATCTTTGTCACTTAGTCTTAAACGGGAAAAACTCGCCAAAGAGTTTGAGGAAGAAACACCTACTTTCTGAACTCCTCTTTGATTTAATTTGAAAAATAATTAAAAAAGCATTATCTTTCAAAAATGCCAGTGCTGAAATCTTTGAAAGATCAACATGGATCACCAAGGAGGATCAGGAGAGCCCCTAGGGGCAAGGTAGGTATGTCTTGTTAAGGTAAAGTGGAGGGGGTTTTCTGCTGGTCGTACTGGCGGCATGGTATTTGACACATGTAGCTTGTCGGGCTAAGCAGAAAAGAGCCACCTCCACCTGTACAAATAATAATCATTATTTTTGGGGACATCCACCGTGACGGGTGGGGGATCCTGGAGGAAGGACTTAAGTCCTCTTCTTTGAGGGCCCTATTTGGTCACGGGCTGGGGTATGTTGGGGAAGATAATTGTGAAATTGGGGATCATAATGATGATGACGATGATGGTAGTGGTGGTGATGTTGATAGTGGTGGAAGGGGAGGTGGACGTGGTTGCTGGGTCACAGTTCGACTCCCCTTGGCCTATGATCGGCAGTGCAGCCGCTCCCAAAGTTATTATTATTATAATTATTATTATGCACAAATCTCCATGTACTCCTCTCTAATCATTTTAGTGAAAACACGGAGACAAGTGTGGAGAAGGAGATGGATATGAATTTGGAGGAGCAACTCCTCAGGGAGGATGATCTTACTCCTACTTCAACTCATGTATGACCTGTGGGACCTAAACTGACTGGGCAAGCGGCCCCAGCATGTCACGTCGAGGAGGCCCTTAAGGACATCACGGTTGAAGGGACATCGGTTTTTCTGTCTCCAAAGAAATGGAAAAACAAGAACGGGTCCACTTAGAGGAAGGCCCTCAAGACTCGAGTGGTGGCTGCTGCTGGTGGCGTAACGGGGCCGAAGAGGACTTGTCGTCTACTCCTAGAGCAGACAAGGGTGGCAAATGACTGCTGTCTAGTCCAGAGGCTACAGCATCGTCTACTCCACCGAACAAAAGGGCCAAAACGGAGAGAAAGAAGGCCGATGGGGACAGTGGGGTGGGGATACTGGTGGGCATTATACCCAACACTCCTAAACGGAGGCTCATGACTCCCCTAGAGTTTATGACTCTGAAAGAGTCTTTAACTAAGGCAATCAATGGGTTGGAGGGATCAACCCAAATCCGGATGTTGGGTTGCAAACTCAAGGGAGGCAGAGGAGAAATTCTCTGTCTCGATGAGACAACTCGACTCTGGATTGAGTCCATCATCTCATCGGTGGCAGGTGAGGGGGGCTTTGTGGTTGGCAAGGGTGAAAAACCTTTGTTAATCAAAGTCTCCTTTTATGTAAAGGGGAATATAGCCCCTAAGAAGGACATGTTCTGCCAGCTAGTTAGCAGGTAGAACTGTCAACTTGACACTGGAGATTGGATGGTTCACGCCATTCATCCTCATGTCAACAAGAAGAATCCTTGGATGAAAGGTAGTGTAGTCATCCTGGGCTTGAATAAGGAGGTGCTTGCTCGGATTATGGGCAAAACCCTCTATTATGGGATGAACACGATAAAGGTGAGGGAATGGCGGCAGGGGGGTGGAGTTGGGGTGGTCTTCGGGGCACCAGGACAGGGGGATGTCAGTGGCGACACGGGGGACCCTCCTTAGGGTTCCAGTGGCGTAGCGGGCATCACCTGATAGGAGTTAGGAGGCACCTCAGGATCTGGATCTGGGAATTCTGAGGACCCGAAGCAGAATTAACTTAGTGTATTTCTTTCTTTTGTAAATTCACTTAATGAATAATGATAATCATAATAATCCGGTTTTCAGTGTTTCTACAGTACAGATCAATCTTCATCATTCCAAAGCTGCATCGTCTTCACTACAAAATCTGATAAAAGGGAAAAGCGGTATATGTTCTATTCAGGAGCCCTGTGTATTTGGGGGTAGAATACGGGGGCTCAGTAGTAGTGGCAGTATATATGTCGTGATTTATAAGCAGACCTGAAACAGAGGCAGACCGGTCTGCCTATGCGTCAGATGAACCTTGATTCATAGGCAGACCCTTGTTTGCTGCAACACAGAAGAAGACCATTGTTTCTGTCAAGGTTTATGCCTACAAATAATGGGTGAAACATTATTATTTAAATGATTTTTATTGTTGAAAGTTCTATGGTACTTGGTCCATGTCAATTAGCAACTATAAAATATTTAAAAAATACTGTAAATAATATTGGTTGTGTATGACTACATGTGTTGTACCGTAAATTGTACTATATGACAATTTTCGTTTTAAATTTCTAATTTCGTGTTGACGCAAACAAGGGTCTGCCTATGAATCAAGGATCATCTGACGCAAAGGTAGACCGGTCTGCCTCTGTGTCGGGTCTGCTTATGAATCACGACATATATGGAATATCAGTAAGATTAAGATTGAAATAAATATCAAAGTAGCAAAAAAGAACGAATGACAAATATCCTCATGGTTTTATAGAGTAGGTTAGCACTTTGTCTAGTCTTCAAATTTTGTTGTCACGAAAAACAAAAGCTTGGGGTTGGTCCCGTCACCTTGATTACAAAATTGTTATCAAACCAACTGTTTTTAATGTTGCGTTAATTCTAAATTTATTCTGAGGGGCAATTTATAATGTTAAAGTGGCACTGATTAGTTGTTTACATTTTGGACGTTTAGGATTTCTTTATTGATCGTTGCACATAATATGGGTTACAACGGGTGAGCCAGGAGCCTGTGACATTTAGGCAAACGACACTTAAGCCACCTCAAACAATCAAATTTACAAGTGCATATATAATCCTTTAAACAAGGAATTCATCATTTTCCCTACCACTTAGCCGAATGTCATGTAACAGATTTTTGAAGAGAGGAAAATAAATATTGTATAGGATCTTGATGAGAGTGACAATGGACTGAGGAGTGGTGGGATGGCTAGAGGAAATGGCCAATAATTCCACAAGCCATGTAGAGGTTGATTACTAAACCGACAAACCAGGCTGTAGCTCTTAATGGTTGCGGAAGTGGCAGGATTGCATAGACAAATGTGTGCAAAAACCGAGCGGCCGTAAAGAGGCGGAATAGCAATTTCGCAGTTTCAATATCCGGCCCGGTGAAGCAGAATAGTAAACCGATTATAAAAAACGGTAGAATGTTCTCCAAATCGTTTAAATGAGCTCTAAAATACATTTAAACAATAATCAATTAACTTAAATACGCATTAAATGCTTACAATTATTGAAGAACAAGTTAATAACAATGTGTACTGACCTTCTTACCCGCTCTATATCTGGGTCGTCGTATGCCACTTTCCCAGACTTTCGAACAAGAAATATTTTATCCTCAGGGTTGCAAACCACCTGTCATTTAAACAATTCAGGTTAACATGTAAATACAAAATTGTTTCAAAATCGGTAATCCGAAGCTAAATTAACTTGTGAATGACCAGCAGATGGATGTCAAATAAAGTTAAGAATAATGTAGATTATAAACTATAGGGGATTCATGTAACCATAGTTGAAATACATACTGTACAGGAACTATACGTGTACCTCAAGTCAATTATTACACGAGTATAGAACCAACTTCAGCAATCACTAAATAATCAATCTAACTTCCTAGTTTGAAACTTCTCTTAAAAAATGAGGACGGCTGTTCCCCTTACAGATGTCATGTTTTATTACTGTTCCTAATAAAATCCTATAACTCAAACAATTAGTTAACCAATATATTAAAATCCGCCAGGAAACAATTAGCCAAGGTCACCTCTTAAGAGAGAGAGAGGACTTTTTTCAAACACTTTTAGACCAAAAAATGCTACAATTGTAGGAATGAGAAATGGGTTAAGATTGACAGATTTTTTGGACAGGAGGCCTTCTGTTTCGCTTAACCATTTTTGAGTGTAGGAAGATTGAAAAGTGTCCTGAAGTATTGAATGAGGAACTAAAAAGCTTATTATTTACTAAGCTTTATTTGTTCTATTTATTAGACATATTTAAAATCTGATCTTGAGATATAAGATTGATGAAGTGTTACCTGCTTGTAAACTCGATTCAAAGCGGTCAGGAGTGCCATGAGGATTAACTTTACAGCCAGAATTCCCAAATAAAATCCAAAGGTTTCAAAAACCTCACTGTTTGCTTCCAAATATTTCTGCATTTTTAGACCTACATTAAAAGGGATTTTATTTCAACTCAATTGACTTCATAATTCATCCTCGATTTTCCTGTTAGTTTCGGTGTCTAACAAGGCCTCGTATACAGATTACTAACTATTGTATAAATATGATTCCTTCCACAATTGGAAAGAGATGTAATTTTGGAAACCTTATTTAAATATTTTAAATTGACTCACCTCAGAAGGACTCGTGTCCTCAGAATATTAAAGAGCAGAATTGGAGGACCTGACAGCCTTGGGAAGAAAAATTAACTGTCTGTAAGGGCGGCTGGAAATGCTGGAAACTGGTCAGAGGATATACTTGGGATAAGGGGAAACAGAATTCCCATCATTTACATTTTTCCAGACTGGAATTTCTTGTAAAAAAGTAAAGCATTCCTACCATTTTATGGTCAATTCCCTATCCACCCTGAGCAAAACTTTTGCACCGTTGCCTCAAACCCCATTAACGGCCACCGTATGAAGATAAATCATCTTAATCCGATTTCACTCATTAGCAGATCCCACTTACACCAATCTGTACCTAAAGTTACTACATTATTATATGCATTTATATTTAACCACTCCTTGAAATTGACTACTCATAAAAAGTGGATTAGTAAATTATCACTGTAAGCAAATATTCACCCTGAAGGGCGGAAGTTATTTAGAGCTTTGAATTTGGTAAAGCCTTAAGATTCTTGGACGTTTGTAAAGATTTTGTTGAAATTTCGGTTCATAACTTGTCTTTAGTTCTCCAACTACTTTAGACAGGGATCCCAAAATGAAGAGAAGATGTTAAAGATCTTACAAAATGAGTTACCGCTTTCCCTTCCACTAATCATTTCATTCCACATTTTTAGACTTTCACACTTCCGCCCCATCAGTTTTTGAAACGGTTGCAATTATTTCTAGGAATGAGATGATACGAAGATCTACACGTAATTACGCGGTCAGATGTACACTAAGGAAACTGTGTATCTCTGAAATTACTTCCTACCTCTTACAGGAAAAATAAGAATCCCAGAGACTCTGTGCTAATAAATAATTCTTAAAAAGATTTAGTGCAGAAGGGAATTCCCACTGGGGCTGGACTTTCCCACCTGATTTAACAACTTGATTCTGAGTAATTGTTAGTCAGGCTCCTATTCTTAGTTTTTTATAGTCTGAAGTACGTAGGATTTCAGGTTGCATATTCAAAAACCATGAAGCCAAATGTGCAGTACATATTGTCAGTATTACAGATCGATTAAGCGGGATCCGCTGGAGGCAACATTTCCGGCGTATGCCACATGTATTGTATTGCAAATAACATTCAAAATCTTGGAATTCATAAATTTGGATCAATATATCCCAAAGAACATGGAATTAAAATGTTTTGCTTGATAACAGTTAATATTCTTTCGTATTGAAATGTAGTTAATAAATTCCAATAAGAAAGAATATTTGTAAAAAAAATTACACTTGAACAATCTGTACAAAGAAATATGGAAACATTTCAAATATATTCCAGAAATCCTAATCGGTTCGGATAAGTGGGAAAGCTTGGTGTGCTCATCCCACCAACTTACAATTTGCCTGAACTTAATACACTCTGTTTCCATCAAATCCAACGGAATTAAAATGTCATTCAACAAAACAGGATCCACTTAGCCGGATGCAGGTGGACAAAGTGATCAAAATTACTTAAGAAACCCTGAAGGAACGGTCAACACGTATCACAATAGGGCACGTGCCAACTGATGTATTAAACCTTACTCATATCTCGTATGTCACATAAATGAATAAATGTATTGATTGTGAAGACATAATATTGATGTAGGCAAAATAAATGGCAAAATAAATATGTATTTACTGTTTACAAAAAAATAATATAAAGTCTTTGATGGCTTAAGGAAAATTTTCAAATAATTTGCACAAGTAAATTCGTCAGTTTGTCAGAAGGTCAGGACAATATGCACATTGTTATTCTTACTAAATACCTGAGCTTACAAACCCCGAAACTAATATAGAAAATAGCTCCAGAATCAGTTCAGAAAAATATCTTACAGGCTATCATCACAACTTAAATCAGGCAATTCGGGGCTTACAAGTAGAATTAACAATCGGTTCTAACATCTACACAAACTTATGTGAATAAACGACGTTGAGTTTCTCGAACTCTCGTTTCTTCGCAAATAGCCAATAGGACCTCAAGGCCTTTCTGTTAAACTCATCAAATGTTTTGGGCATGAAGATGTCAATCAGGGCTAAACCATTAACGAAGGCCCTATGCGGTAACCACACTGCCGTCTTGTCCTGAAGGCCGATGGACTTCATCCCCGCCTCTGCGTACTCCTCTGCTGTAGGAAGTCCGAAACTCGCCGTCTTGATTTTGCTCATCTTGGTGCAAACATAACCTGGGAGTTGGTACTGGAAGATGACCCCACTGTCCTTGTACTCCGTCGCCAGATCTCCAGTCAACTTGTCCATGTACGCTTTACTCGCCCCGTATACCGAATACCATGGAGACCGGTTGCAGGAGACGTAGGAACCTACATTCACAATGACCCCTTTGTTCCGATGCAACATCCCCGGAAGTACTGCCCTCATCATCATCGTCACAGCCAATGCGTTCATATTGATCATGTCGTGTATGAACTTCTTGGAGTCTGGCAACTCGTGGAACTGCGTTGGGCGGCTGTATGTCATCCCGACGTTGTTAATCAAAGTCCCAATGTCCATTCCATGTAGTAACATGTCCACTCTGTCATAAATGTCCACATCCCCTGTGAAATCCACCTGGATTACTTTCGTCTGGATTCCAAACTCGGCCTCAAGAGCTGCAGCACATTTCTCAAGTCGCTCAAGGGTCCGACTCATGAGAACGACGTTGATGCCCCTCATGCCGAGTTCCCTGCAGTAGGCCCAACCGATCCCGTCCGTCGCCCCCGTCACCACACCCCAGGAGCCCATTTTCCTAAGGTTCACATTCCGTCCAAGACAAACACCAATCCAAGTGTCGTAGACGAGATGAAGAAGGGCGAACAGGAATTTTAAAGTTACACCCAGGCCGAAGTTCAGGCCGAGGAACTCTAGAACATTTAGCTCGTGGATGAATGTGAGGGGAAGGACGATGCCAAAATGTATGAAGAATGGGAAACTGTATTTCAGCATTACTCCCATTTTAATAATTTCCAGTAGGAACCAATTTACAGCCGTCTGGAATCTCCGAGAGAACTGAGGAGATTCTGGCAAGAGTTACTTCAGCCTGGAAATTCAGAAAACTTAAGTTGAGGGGAATTGCAGAGAGTTTGACTTGTATTTGCTGGTTCAGGTAGTTCAACAAATGTAAATGTGTACAGAAGGGTTATTAGGCTGATAGAGAATTCCAAGCTGGAGGTTGTAGTTGTTGAAGGAACTGGATTTAATTTCCCATCCCAACAGTCTCCAATCAACGAGACTAACTAACCTGATAACTATCTCAATGAACGACTAAGCCACTGGGACTGACGAAGGAAGCAAGTTGGTTGGGTCTTGTAACCAAAATATTCCCACGGGGTCTCCTAGTAATCGGAATATAGTGGACTGGCCCAATGTCTCCATTCTTAATAAATTATTATTGTAACTAGTAACTTAATTTTGCATCCCCCAAAATTTCCAAAGTTTCCGCTTCATATGCGTCAGTAATTACAAGCAAACCTATTTTTAAATAGTAAGATGAGATTGGCTGGTTTAATTTGAGGAAAGGAGTTAGTTAATTGAATTTAAAAAGAACTTGTTTTTAAAAATATTGGTCGGAAACGAAAATAAAATATTTTAATTAATAGAAAAAGTGTACATGATTGGCCGTTAAAAATTTATGACAATCAACAAAAAATTAAAACTTAAAAATGGTTTGAATGTTTTTCGGAAATAAGTTTGAAACATTTACAGACAATTAATTTTCAAACTGGTTTTATTCACCTTTGATGGATTACGGTTTCATTATTTTCAAGTATTAATGGCAACAAGTTAATGTTGCTTTTGCAGAGGTTTAGTGATCCGACTGATACACCCCCCCACTGACCAAAATTAGGAGTTAAGTTCGAAGATAGGTGTGATTGGACAATAATAATAATAATAATGGTTTATTCATGTCCAATCAATTCATACAATACAGTCATAATAAAGAGACCAAACCCCA
>JAQFZA010000590.1:0-16422 GCA_034695115.1 Desoria olivacea | reverse complement strand
GAGGGTCTTTAAAATATGCAATCGATTTAGACACAGAGATTCAAAAGCTACCATCTAAAACACCTGCTTTACAAGATCAAACCGGGTTTTCGGATCAACTGTTTTACCTGTTTACCTCTGGCACTGATATTTCCAAACTTTACCCACCAATACTTTTGAGCTAACCAATTTTTCAAGCCCAAACACATTCACCCGATAGTTTAAAATCATAATTTAAAACAAACCATCCTCTTCAAAATGTCCCAAACACAAGACCAATCTTATTTAAAATACTTTCTAAGGCATTTTTTGTTCAAAACGTCCAAAATTATGTTTCACAAGAATGCATTAATAGTTGCAGTTTTTGGCTTCCTATTCCAGTACTACAAAGCCTTGTCGAACAGCGACGGAATAATGGATACAGCATTTTTGATGAATGGAGTCGTATCAGTTTTGACCATTTCGGTGGGCTTCATACTTTTGAAACATTATCAGCTCGTCTTCTCTATCCTCAAAAGTCTCCCTAGAGATGTTAGGTAAGTGTTGCCTCCCTATTATGTATGTAATAGTAATATTAGGATGAATCAGTGTTAATTTTATTCCTTAGTCTTACAACAAACTGTCTTCTACAAACATGTTAAATCAATGTTGGTGAGGTATTGAGTACTGACCATATCTGGAAACACAAGACCCAAAAATACTCAGATTTTCAAATTACAGCGATAGTTATGCTACCCATGTTGCAAACATAAATATTTATTTTATATATTTTATTAAATTGAAAAAAATCAATTTGCTCAAGTTATCTTGCCTACATTTTCAAGGTTAAGGTTAGGGTTCAGATTTTCTATTTTATCTAAACTGTAATTCATTCATGGATAAATCTAGAACTACAATTCAAAGTCCAATGCATAGGTATTAATGAGTATTCTCAGATTGGAAGGTTGCCCAATGACTGAAATATTTGTATTTGAATTTTGGAAATTATTAACCTACTTCCCTTGCCTACATTGTTTTTAGAGGAGCGTGGAGATTTTCCAGAGTGCTTCAACGAATCCGATGGGCGGACAAAAATATTTACACCGTTCCTAAAGTCTTCGATCTCTATGCGCATAAAAATCCTAATAAATCTGCTTCTACTATGAAGATCAGAAATGGACTTTCAAAAAGGTTTGTAAATGATTCAATTTTGGAAATTTAATGGATTAGTAATTAGTACCAATTAATATCTTTGTGGTCTAAGGTACAAGAAATGAGCAACAGGGTTGGAAATTACTTTGCAGCGCTTGGATTTAAGAAAGGTGACACAGTAGCATTGTTTATGGAAGGCCGACCCGAATACGTTTGCATTTGGATGGGGCTCAATAAGGTATGCAAACGAGTATGGTTTTCCTTTTGAAAAGAAACTGATTCCAGTTCAAATTAAAAAAAATATTATGATTTCCTGCAAACTTTACACAATTTCTTACAGATCGGGGTTTGTGCAGCATTGATAAATTATAACCTTTGGTTGCAGCCCCTACTTCATTCATTTGAAATCGTTAATTCTAAGGCAGTGATTTATGGTCATGAACTCATGTCCGGTAATTACGATTAAAATTATACACACGCTAACTCTGGGAAAGCAAATCAAAACAATAATTTTTGTTGGAACAAACATTTAGCTATGCAGGATCTGATGGAATTGGAGACTATGATATCTACAATCCCTTGGTGATTTAGATTCGGAAATTCTTTCCGTTCCTTCAACACGGCCTTCGGAACTTAATGGCATGAATCTGAACGATAGGAGAATGATAAATGTAAGAGTGGTTAGTTTTGCGATAGTTAGTTATTAGAGATAGAATTTCATTGAGTTTTGTGTAATCTCAAAGTACCCTTAAATTAGTCTCAATTTAATATTTCCGCCTCAGAATTTCCTTTCATATCCTGTTGAGAGTTGGTGGTTTTGTCTTGTTCTCTAGAACATTCTGAGGCGTCCTTCTCGAGGCATCTTTGTAACGGCCATTTTAGCCAGTTGCGTTTTAGGTTAGCTCAGAGCAACACACAAGTCCAGTCACTTGTGCGTTGTCTCCCTTTTTGGATAAAAGCGTAGATTAAAATAAGAATTACAGATTGTATGTAATTGATTCAAGTTGCATAAATCAAAGAAATGAGTGAATTAGTTGAAGTCTACGCGTTTATTAAAGCCCTGATTTCATGATTCAAGTCAGAAAACCTCTTTCCACAGAATATTTATCAATTCATTCTCAAAATCATTAAACCTCGTTGAATTCGGAACGACCTAAAGTTAGATAGGAATCGGTTCTCAACAACGTCTCAGCTGGTTTATAGTTAGAAGCATGTAACGCACAACAGATTGAGCTGGTACGTATATCAACGTTTGATCTGAAATTGTGAATATTATGCGTAGTACGTTTCCTTTGTTCGATGATTTAGTATGTGCATAAATTGGGAACGAAGTAGCATACAACGTTCAGTGTAGACTCAGCAATCAATTAAGTACTATTGGATATAAGGGACAATCTACTATAAATACCAAACTCGGATATCAATATCTGTTGAAGATGGAAACCTTACCCATGGGTGCAAAGGATTCAAATTGATCGTCCATCAAGTCTAACCGTGATTTAAAGATCAACACACTAAAATATAATTGTCGCCAAAAAGACTGCCAAAATGAATACAAGTAAGTTTGAAATTGTTAAAAATGTCTTAATTTCTGTAGGCTGTAAATTGAACATAGTAGTGTGAAATATTCTAAAGCGTAAATGGAATTCTGGGTTTGGTTGTTAATTTCAGACCTACAAACCCTCTTGGGGGCTGAGTAGGGCGTACATTTTTGTTCAACACTTTAAATTTTTCACATTAAATCTATTAAGTGGTCAAATGGTATCCCTATGCCTGACCTACATTTCACGTTCCTCTTTTTTACTTAGAACCGCGCAGGTGTAAGATCTGTAAGGAGGCGTTTGATACCCAAAATTTGCTGACTAAACACAATCGGAAGGTCCATCCTAGTAAGTCAACCAAAATATTCTACACGGAATGAGCTAAACTAACTGATCACTATTCTTCATGGAAATCATTTGTTCTTTTTACTTAGAACCGACCAGGTGTTCGATCTGTAAGGAGGCGTTTGATACCATAAATTTGCGGCGTACACACATACGGAAGGTCCATCCTAGTAAGACAACAAACATATTGTATACATAATAGACTAAACTAACTGATCGGAAATCATTTGTTCTTTTACTTAGAACCTACCACTTGTACAATCTGTAAGGTAGTTTTCAAAACAAGAAGTTTAGTGAATAGTCACACCCATTCCGCCCATCCTAGTAAGACAATAAACATATTGTATACATAATAGGCTAAACTTAATGATCGGAAATCGTTTTTCCTTTACTTAGAACCTACCAGGTGTACAATCTGTAAAAAGATGTTTGACAGCATGAATTTGCTGAGTACACACAGGAGGAATGTCCATCCCAGTAAGACAATAAACATATTGTATTTGTATACATAATAGGCTAAACTAACTGATCGGAAATCATTTGTTATTTTACTTAGAACCTTCCACTTGTACAATCTGTAAAACGACGTTTGACAGCATGATTTTGCTTAGAAAACACAATCGGAAGGTCCATCCCAGTAAGTCACCAAATATATTCTATACATCATAGGCTAAACTAACTGATCGGAAATCATTTGCTCTTTTACTTAGAACCGACCTCTTGTAAGATCTGTGAAAAGAAGTTTGACAGCGAGAATTTAGCGGCTAGTCACACCCGTTCCGCACATCCCAGTAAGTCAACAAACATTAATATTCTACATGGAAAATGCTAAGCCTATCGATAACAGTATTCTTATGCGTATGTCACTTTTTCTTTTACTTAGAACCTACCAGGTGTAAGATCTGCAAAAAGATGTTTGACAGCGCGAGTTTAAAGAATAGTCACAGCAGTAGCGCCCATCCCAGTAAGTCAACAAAAATATTCTATACGGAATAGGCTAAACTAACTAATCGGAAATCATTTTTTCTTTGCTTAGAAAAGACCACTTGTAGAATCTGCAATAAGACGTTTGACAGCGAGAGTTTAGCGGCTAGTCACAGGCAATACGCCCATCCCAGTAAGACAACAAACATTAATATTCTATGCACAATAGGTTAAACTAATCAATGACAGCATTTTTTATGTTTATCATTTTTACTTGCTTAGAACAGACAACTTGCAAAATCTGTGAGAAGGTATTCAAATCCGCGAGATTAGCGTTTACTCACACCCGTCACGCCCATCCCAGTAAGTTAACGAACAGATTTGACACTAAAAGATACTAAACTAACTGATGAGAGCTATGTTTTGTGCATGTCCTTTTCTCTTGTATTTAGAACCAAGCGCTTGTAAAATCTGCGAGGTGGTATTCAAATCCGCAGGCTCGTTGGATACGCACAGGAAGAAGGTTCATCCCAGTAAGTTAATTCCCAGTAAACATATTCAATATAAATTGCACCAAACTTATGAAAATATTCTTTTTTAAAAGGACCTGGCTGGTGTACGATCTGTAAGGAGGTGTTCAAATCAGAGAGTTCGCTGAATGATCACAGACGGAAGGTCCATCCCCGTAAGACAACAAACAAATTCTATATCAATTCCACTAAGACTATAAATTCTTGTTACAATACTTATATTTTTGTCTTTTTTTGCATAGGACCTGTCAGGTGTACGACCTGCAAGAAGGTTTTCAAAAACAGGATTTTGTGGCAAACGCACAAGAACAGGGTTCATCCCAGTAAGTTAATAAACACATTCAAAACAACTACAAGATATACCTATTACTTAGTGCACGTATACTAGAGATGTCTTACAATTGTAAAAGTTTAGTGTGATTTCATTTTGTTTTAGGGATAAACATACCTTGCAGACGATGTAAGTTAATTGTTCCTAGTTTGAGACTGGTATTTTCCCACTGCACACAGGTCCATCGTGAAAAAAGTAACTAATTTATAGCAATAGTAATTTATAAAAACCATTTGCCAATATTAATTATTATTATTTTGATTTAACTAGGGAACCGACGAGATATAAATTGTCCAAAGTGTGGGGTCATGTACAAACACAGAATTAATTTTGAAAAGCACGTACAGAAAGTACACGGCGGAAACAAAGTGGACATTTTCAATTGCCAATACGACGGATCTGGAGCTCAACCTACTTTATTTGATCCTTGTCTTTTAATGAAGGAGGTTGAGAAGGTTAAGGACGAATCAAAGCCCTTGTTGCCTGTACTTCGACGGAGTAAGAGGAATAGAGGAGAACCGGTGGAAGTCGTCATTGACAAAGATTTAATTGAGGTGGTCTATGAGAATGAATTAGTGCAGAAAGAAATGATGGATGAAGCACATTTGATGGAATGGAAGTCGCAGCAGTTGAAATTACTAGTAAATCTTAGCAACGATGAGCGGCAAGCTTCTAACGTGTGGGGTGCTGATGATAATGAACGCTGGAGACTCGTGGTAACAATTCAATTTTTGTGTTTGAAATTTTGCATTTTAGTTGTCTAAATGAATTACCGTTCAATGCTTTTAAACAGGTTGACATCATAAAAACTGCTAAACACATCCTGCCGCATGTTAATCCTGTGGGCGAAATAGAGTGTCTTCCTTTGAGCAGACTTTCAATGTTCCAAGCCGCCAGTTTCATGTGTAACGCGATTCGAGAGAAGAATCCTACTGAGAAACAAAGATGTTCATCTTTTCTTCCGCAGAATTGTGGATTTGTAGAAGATGCTGGGGACTTTTCAATACTGGAACACCTTTGCAACGCTCATTATCGTGAAAATAGCCCTTTTGTATGTCGATTGTGCCAATCCGGTCATTCCAGCTTTGTCTTTGCAGCAGTCCATCTTCATTCAGAGCACTTTGGTACTATCATGTTTCATGTTTTGCTAAAACTATTGAATCCTAACAGTTTCATTTTATATTCCAACAGCCGGTGACATTATATGCCCGACTTGCCATGTACCATTTGATAGCGACATTAGTTTAGGACGCCATAATGTAATCGGTCATATCCAAGACGTGGGTCAAATTTTCGTGTCCAATGTATCTGGGATAATTGATCGTCGCCAGTACATTGCCGAAGACAATTATGGTAATTGAAAATGCGTTGTTCTTTAAAGTTTCTTAAAAACTTTGTAAATGAAAATTAATAATTTGTTTTGTTTTGATTTAGTGGAGAACGGAGGGATGTTCCAGCTTTACTTGGTGAGATGGATGGACGAAACTGGTCAGGGCAATGGCGTCTCCGTGTCTTTCACAAAGTTCCCAGACGTAAGGCTTGCTGCCAGAAATTTGATGTCCAGTCTTCGTAAAGCTGCTGCCGCTGACGGGTGGGCACAAGGCTGCAGTGCCCGATCTTGTATACCTCTGGGCTGGACTTTTGATCCAGAAGAAGCGATTGTCTTGGGGATCTACGCTAGGTCAGAGCGGGTGATTTGTCAGCTTAAATGGTGGGTGCGGTTGTACCTTAATGCAATTTGCGTTTTGTGTCCAGAAGAAAGTCGAAGATTTTTGGCCCCTTACAATGAGATTCTGAAAAACGTTATACAACCCTTTCTTCAGCACCTCGATCAAGGCACTCAAGATTTTGTGGTCGCAAATATTATGGGGTTCTAAATGTTGTATTTTTTTTGGCGATGACTATTTAATTGGTGATCTTGAACAACCAATTTTACATTAATTATTTTCTCCCGTACTGAGAGATGATTGTACTTTTAATAACGATTAATATGAGTTTTGTAAGATTAATTTACCATATTAATGACAAGACAATGCAGAGAGCTTGATGAAAATTGTGTTGATTGAGTCTGCCAATCGGACAAATCTGATAGAACTTGTAAACTTAAAGTACTGTCTCATTGGGCTTGAAATTTCAGACACGTCCCATATAACGCTACAAAAAATTGATGCTGAAATTGGATGGCAAAAAGTCGTAGAATAGTGGGGGTTTTGTAAAAGTTATTTTTCCGAATGAATTGATTTATTATTCTTTAGATTAGAACTTTATAATCATGTGGGACAGATTTATAATCATTAATTGGTGTACATACATGTTATTATTACGGGACTAATATCGGAGTTTGATAACATTTTTGTATAGCAAGTCGTCTTACTCATGGTAACTGATACGTAGTTGGTAAATTGAATTAAATATATATATCCAGCCGGTTATCTCCAATGATAAAATTAGTTTCTAAAATACATGTAAGAATATTTCTAATTGTATTATTAGCCTTCATTAACTAACTTTGTAATAGTTTTCCGAACCATTACGTAAAGGCTTTTGTAATAAAATATTGATCAATGATTTATATAATTGCTACTACAATCTCTTGTACTGTTCTTTAACTTCTTTCTCTGATTTTACACTTGACGATTCGACAATCGATATTTTATTCCCATTATAACAGTCATACTTTAAATGAAACCTTAAAAATACATTGGTAACTACACGTACATATTTTAAAGGCATATCAGTGGAAATTTAATAATTTCCAAGCTTTGGATTGGAAATTTTCATTTTAAAGGCATATCAGTGGAAATTTAATAATTTCCAAGCTTGGGATTGGAAATTTTCATTTTAAAGCATATCAGTGGAAATTTAATAATTTAAAAGCTTGGGATTGGAAAATTTCATTTTAAAGGCATATCAGTGGAAATTTAATAATTTCCAAGCTTGGGATTGGAAAATTTCATTTTAAAGGCATATCATTGGAAATTTAATAATTTCCAAGCTTGGGATTGGAAAATTTCACATTTAAAATTTCTGCAAAATTTACGATGGACAGTTGTACTAAGGTTGAGTCAGCAGTTCAGGACAATATTTACAAAGGGTCGGTAACTTCGGTAGTTCGTAATTACATTTCTGCTAATACAGTCAATAATTATGTCTAATTGTTGGCTGTTGACTCTTCCGTAATTTAAGATATTTACGACGAAACGAATTCACGATGTACACATTCGAAATTTCAACTACTAAATATTTATACATACCAATTATTGTCTTTCATAGTTATTAAATTGTCAACCTTATAAAGATGAAGAAGCTGATTAGCCCGATATTAATCCAGCACGGTTGTGACCCGTGTTTTCCAAGTCTTCGGCGTAAGGTTGGATTTGTTTAGGAACTCATCGTCGAGGGCGATGCAGTAATTCTACAACTGACTTGTAACCTTATGTGGAACTTTCAATTTCGGCTTAAAATATTAATGAATTTGCCTGGAACAACAGGAACTATTGGTCTTTACCAGCGTTTTTATATTGGACGGCATAATTGATATCAAAATAGTCCAAAAATGTCCTGAAGTACAGGAAATGCATTTTAATTACATTAACTAGTTAAATGATATAAAAAAGTTTTGGGATAAAAAGTTCTGTCCTGTGTATTTGTAGTTCAAAGCATTGGATTGCCTTGATTATCGTATACATTTTGAATTGAATGACATGATTGAAAAAGCATGTATTTGGATATAGTTCCATTAGTCTTCATCATGTTCAAATGCCCTACCGTAATTTTAAAACATTATGAGCAATTCCATAAGTAGGTTGGAACAATGCTTAAGAAAAAGGCAAAATAGTTTATAGAAATTTCAAAAAGGAAAGTTTTACTTGTCTAAAACAACAAAGTTCTTAATATTAATTTCTATCTTATAATCTCACTTTTACTAAAGCGTTGGTAATCCACGAAAACACAAGTTCCGTAAGGAACTATGCAAAAATGGGCTACCCATACTGCATCAGGATTCGCAATCCACACGTTCCATGCCACACGTTCCATGCCACACGTTAAATGCCACACGTTCCATGCCACACGTTCCATGCCACACGTTAAATGCCACACGTTAAATGCCACACGTTCCATGCCACACGTTCCATGCCACACGTTAAATGCCACCCTTTCCATGCCACCCTTTCTATGCCACACGTTCCATGCCACACGTTAAATGCCACACGTTAAATGCCACACGTTCCATGCCACCTTTTCTATGCCACACGTTCCATGCAACCCTTTCCATGGCATTTAACCGCTATTTTTGTCTCATCTTCCCCAGCTATCAATCCATCAAGTGTGCTCAATTATTTTTATTGAGATCCTTGATACCATTTCATTTTATTTTGATGTTTTTATTGAAGTGTTTAGTCTCTGGTGTAGCTCCCATCTTTCGATGAGTCCATCAATTCGTGAATTCAGAGCCTGTTGAAAACAACATCAGAAAATCTGCCAATAAACTACTCTCTGTTGTTCTCAAACTTATTTCTTAAGAAAAGCACAATGTATATTTTCCCCATATTATATCATCTGTATAATAGAAAACCGATTTCTTTGAGTTTAAAGGTCAACAAATAAGGCTTCATCCTGAGTGTGTTTATGAGACTGAATTTTACTTTTAAAACTGTTAAAAGACATTTAATTGAAACCCATTCAACAACAAAAATAAGAAGTATACACTACTACAATTATCATCATAAAGTCGACTAGCCTCAATTTGAGCACATGATTCATCATTTTGACCAAACATTAACACTGAATCCAAATGCCATTAGACCTGGGTGGACAAAGGCCAGTTTTTTAGACAAACCCCAAAAACCGGATAAAAGTCGGATTTACACAAAAATTGACTACCATCAATTTTTTTTACCAAAATTAACGCTGACTCCGAAAATGTTAACAGACAAAGGCTAATTATTTCTTGAAGTTTATACCATTCGAGCAGTATAATCCACTTTCCAATCCTTGGTTTGGAAAGTGGTTTTCGTTCGTGAGTTTTCGTTCGTGAGTTTACACCCTTTCAGGTTGTAAACCAAATCAACAAAATGAATTCAAACGCTTATGAACAAACGGACCCTGAGTAGCTGCTTGGAGTAAATTTTTTATAGGTAAAGGATTGTCGATTTTTTTGGATTTAAATTTTTAAAAAAATCGACAAATACATAAGAAATACATGGGATTGTCGATTTTTTTTTGTTTAAATTTTTTTTTAAATCGACAAACACATAAGAAATACATGGGATTGTCGATTTTTTTTGTTTCAATTTTTTAAAAAATCGACAAACACATAAAAAATACATGGGATTGTCGATTTTTTTGGATTTAAATTTTTAAAAAAATCAAAAAACACATAAGAAATACATGGGATTGTCGATTTTTTTGGATTTAAATTTTAAAAAAAATCGACAAACACATAAAAAATACATGGCATTGTCGATTTTTTTGGATTTAAATTTTTAAAAAAATCGACAAACACATAAAAAATACATGGGATTGTCGATTTTTTTGGATTTAAATTTAAAAAAAAAATCGACAAACACATAAAAAATACATGGGATTGTCGATTTTTTTAAACAATTGTCAATTAACGACTTTTGAATTATAAATAAATTTTTGCTCACCTTCATTGGTTTTGTAGCAAAGGTGTTTCAAGATCATAACATCTGATATAGACCAAGTAACGATTTTCAGAATATACTGGACATTTCGGGCATCACGGAATGCATCATTAGAGAGGGCGTCTTTCAAAACTCGATACAGAATCTCATACCTATGATATAACAAAAACAAAACTTGGAGCTGTTCATCTAACTAGCAGTAGTTTTTGTGAAAAACTACTTCCCGACCTACCTGTCCTTTGTCTGTTCAAAGTAACCTGCAGTTACTATACTCTCCAAGATATTCAAAGTCAACTTCCTCACCTCCACTTCAAACTCCTGTCAACCAAATAAAATGACATTAAATGTCTCACAGTCTAAAAATGGTACAAAATCAGAGAGAGAAGAGAGTTGAATTACAATGACAAAGTAGTCCCTCCAATCGCATTTCAAAACAAGATTAGTCCATCCTTGCAACTCCTTGACCCACATTTGCTTATGTCGCTCCACTAATTCTTTATTTTCTTCTTCGAATAAAATGCACTTCCAAAGCTCATTTGCCCAGGCAAGCAGCCTCCAGAAATTCATCAACGTGTTGGGTTCATACATTCGAAACATCCCGTCACCATCCAAGCTTTTCAGGACCTGTTGTGGCCACTCTCGTACTTCCACCAATGCACCCCAAGCCCCAGTATTTTTGAACCTCATTTCGATCCCCTTCTTAATTCCATAAAAATAAACTCCAGGCTCGTACTGTCCTGGAAGGGTGGGTAGAGTTGGCTTCATGATTCCTGTAGCAGCTCGCATTTTCTCACGTTCTTTATCAATTCCACATTGTATCATGGAATCAACTACGCCCGAAAAGGCTGAATTTGTTTCACAAGACCGAACCAGTCGTCTCATAATTTCTTTTGGAGCTTCTTTTGCTACTCGTTCAAGGGTTGGCAGCATTGTCTGAAATCTGAGCTCCACAATTTGTTCGATACTTTGAAAATTATTCTCTTGTAGTTCCTCAGAAGTTCTTTTCTTTGCACCCCCTTCTTGTCTATTGTCATTTGGTATAATGATTCTTGAAATGTGTGTTGTGTCCACTGCTGGTGCGATCAAACTCTCTTGTGTATGACGTCCATCACTTGTCGGTTCAGTACTTGGCATAACAGTGGAATTTTCAGACTTTCTTGACTTTGATGGGGTTTTACGGGTTTTACGTACACACCTTTTCCTTTTTCGCCGATTCGGATTCAATTCACAATTATATGACCCATGATTACTTGCGTTTCTGACATTTTGATCTCTGTCATTATTGGAGTTGCTCCTATCCCCGAATTCTCTGGAGCATCCAAATTTACATAAAACTCCTCCTTTAGGACCCTCTTTGAAAATTTTAGGGCGTCCGCGTTCCATTTTGACCCTAGAAAATAAATCAAGTAGATGGTATTAAATTTTAATATTATATTTATACAGTATCTCTCCTAGGTTAGGAGAGATAATGGATTGGCTTAATGGAGGATTAATGACATGATATTAACTGGCATGTTACTGAAGCACGAATTCCTTAAAAATTTGAGTATATGGGTGGTATTTCCTTGTCACAGAAAATTTTGAAAATGCAGATGAAAATTTGGTCTGTTTAACTAATAATAATGACTATTGTATAAAGTATTATAATTAAGTAGTAACCTTAATGGATTGGAAACAATAAAAATAAATGTACCTTAATGTATTTCGTAAAAGTGTTGAATGTTGAATAAAGGCATCTACATTAATTGCAGGGTTACGTGAATAAATCGCATTTATCTAAGAAGTTTCCTGTGATGTGTACACACAGTTTTTTTTGGTCCAAGTTGACCTAGTGGAAGTTGCCATAAAATCATATGAGAATTTGTTTTTCCGATTTATTAGGCCCGAATGGTCATGTTATCGTGTCTGAATTGGTTGTATATACTCATGTATGTACAGCAATTTTTTAAAAATCTAATTAATCTTTGATTTTGAAAGTACGTCCCCATCAGAATCGAGATATCAGAAGATCCTTTAAATCCTGTTTTAAATACGATAAAAATGCAGGTATTAAAAATCGGATTGGTATTTATCCATGGGTTGGCAGTTTTTTTGCATGATAAGGATTCTTGGTTAAAAGCGCCACTTTGTCAACTACGAAAGAAACATAAGAAATAACATGAGAATAATTTACAAGCCAAGGCTTATAAAGTTAAATCGACACTGACCAAGATTGCTTGACTTTTAGCTTGTTGTCATAGCGCGAAGTAAATAGCATGTATGTAGTATTTCCATGGCAGTTTCCCATGGCATTTCCATGGCAGTTTCCCCCGGCATTTCCATGGCCGTTTTCCATGGCAGATTTCCATGGCAGTTTTCCATGGCAGTTTTCCATGGCATTTCCATGGCAGTTTTCCATGGCAGATTTCCATGGCAGCTTTCCATGGCAGTTTTCCATGGCAGATTTCCATTGCACTTTTCCATGGCAGATTTCCATTTCTGTTGTAATAAATTGATATTTATTTATCCTCACAGGAAATAAATTTATAATTAACTTGAAACATACTATTTATTCACTAATAGATCACCAAGGCGGAATTTCCATATCAAAGTACTCATAATCAAAATATTAGTTTTATATTAACTTTTAATATTATATTGATCATTTACAAAATTACCCAACTAAAATAAAGAATGGGGATTAATTCAATTTTGATCAAATACTCTTCAAAACTCAGTGTCAATGCTTTCAAGTTATCTAAAACTTGAAGATCCAGAAAGCGTTTTAGAGGGTTCCTCTGGATTCCAAGCCAAGGATTGGAATCTGGATTCCAAGCCAAAGCTTGGAAAAATTAATTTCAATGATATTCCTTTTTCGTTTCATTCGTGAGTAACAGAATAGCCCTGTTACTCACGAACGAAAACCACTTTCCAAGCCAAGGATTGGAAAGTGGATTTCAATGTTATTCCTGCCCGACCCGAATCTTTATCGAACTACATGCCTCAAGCCACTTTGAAATAGTAAATTCATTAACATCCGAAAGTCAAGGGCATCATTATTAGCTCGTCTATGTAAATAGGATTGAGAGCTTATGATCTCGGTGCTGTCCATCTGTCTGTCTGTCTGTCTGTCCTGTCGACACATTTACAAAATCGACAAGCCCATAAGAAATACTTGGGTTTGTCGATTTTTTGGATTTAAATTTAAAAAAATCGACAAGCCCATAAGAAATACATGGGATTGTCGATTTTTTGGATCTAAATTTAAAAAAATCGACAAACCCATACCTAATAATATTATCTGATGGTGTTACTGTTCTTCACAATTATAAAATGATTAAATTTACAAAACGCAAGTGGTTATTAAATACCCCCACTGCCCAAAATTAGGAGTCAAATTCGACGATATGTGTGATTGGATAATATACTGACCCGTGGGGGAGGTTTTTGGATACATAAACTCTGAACCACCTAATTTTGCATACAGATTACTTTGGATGAAAGCATGGATTAATTTTGAAAATTAAACTAGTTCTTCAAAATTTGAAACATTGGGAGCCGACCCTATTGGGGCGTTTTTCTGGAAATTAGGCTATTTTTTCTAAAATTGAACCAGTGGGTTGACCGTAGTAGATTTTATGATAAAAATCAGGATTCAGCAAAATTCTACACCTGCATATTTAAGTGTAATTAAAAGACTTCATTTCGAGATTAGTGCCCTTTCAGAATTTAAAGCAAATCCAAACGCTTATGAACAAGTTTCATTTGCGTTGGCGGACATTTTTTCGTAGATCACAATTTCTTAGTACCGATTTGTTAGATTTATGGATTTTATTCCATCAACATTCAACAATACTTGATTAAAAAACAAAATTAACAAAATTCATTCAGTGAAAACTTTAAACTGTATAGATTTGTTAAAATCTACCAACAGTTTTACATTGAACAAAGTTGGTTGAGTTTGGAAACTCAATACCCCATTTCTGTCTTTGAGTATGCCAAAAAAGTGGGTAGATTAAAAATTGAAGTCAGCAAATCAGCCTAGTCTTTTTATTACACAAAATCCTACCGTAGACACATACTCAACAAATCCAACCTTGGCTCTACCATCAAAAAGAATAAAAATTCCCTTGGAAATTCAGGTCATTGACTTTTATTATATTTTCATGTCCACAACCAAAAAGAAAACGAAACGAAATCAGTATCTTCGCAACCTCCAGACGAGAAGGGTGTGGTTCCTCCAAATTTATTGTAACACATTTTCTAAATTTTTGTCATTCTAACTTTTATTAATCAGTGGACATGGCTGACCAAGACGATAATCAAGGTTCACCCCCACCAACATCAGACACCAATTCTCCGGGACAAGACGTTGAGGAGAATCAAGAGCTTCAACCAGGACCATCGGATGAAAATATCCCTACTCCAACCATCAATGAACCCCAAGGTACGTCGCCACCTTCCGAATATGTTGACATGGCAGAAGTTATGAGCACCTGGACCTGGTCCCCTCACCAACCTCAAAATCTAAGACGAACAACATCCTTGCACCCATCGATGCGAAACATAGCTTGAATGGAATGTGACGAAGAAGCCGAGCCTGCAGCCGACCCTGAGCCAATGGACCAACAAGCTGTCAATCCTCCTCCAGAGCCGAACGAACCTCAGCCTGGTAACAGCAAAGGTAGGCCAGCAGCCCCAGTTGATCCAAAAGACCCCATCAATCGTAACCATCCCGACAAAATTCGTAGAATGCAGATGGAGAAAATTATCAAAGAATTCATGAAAAAAGGAAATGAAAACCTTATCCCTACACCGGAACAAGTAAAATTACTGACACCAGCTTTGAAAACATGGATGCTTAACCCATTGCCCATTAAGAAGTACTTGAAAAACTTTGCAGCAGACTTGGCAAGGATGAATGCCAACAGAAGAAAAATCATAGAACGGCGACCAGCCTGTCCTGTCATACCTCCGAGGATAGAGAATCGTTTTCAAGGAGAAGTTCAAGCAAATGAAAGCTTTGCTAGGCCTTTAAGAACAGCAGAAGGAAAATCAAGGGTACAAATGGATGACTACATAAAAGTCAAAGACATGGAAAAGCCAGAAACCCCTTCAAAATACTCATCAAGATCCTTTTATACGCAGTCAGGAGTAGATTATGATTGGAATAAATTACCATTTGAACCCAAACAACAACCAATCAAAACCACCAGCCCAAGCAGAAAAAAGACAGCTTAAGTTTCAACTCAAACAACGACTTCTCCAACACAAGAAACGTATCGTGGAAAATAAGCTCCAAGGCTTTCCCCATCAGTAGATGCCCGCCGACCTCTGACCCCATGCCATCAGAACGTTCCTTCATCCGCTCAACCGACTTCTCCATGTCCACCATCAAAATCTCTCGAAACATCACCAACAGTTCAGATAACAATCGAATAACCAACCTACCAGTTGATTGCTAAAACTATAGCTCCACCGTTCCAAGGTTAGGACGCACATACACAAAAATGATAAACTAGAATTATAAAATAACGGTCATAACAAAAACACCCTATATAAGCCATTTTCCCACTATAACCATCTGTCGATTTCCCCACTATAACCATTTGTCCATTTCCCCACTTTAACCATATTTCCATTTCCCCACGTTACCCATCTATCCATTTCAACATATTAACCATCTGTCCATTTTCCCACTAACCATATTTCCATTTCCCGACTTTAACCATCTGTCCATTTCCCCCATGTAAGTATTTCAGCCATTTTTCCATGTTAACCAAATTCTCCATTTCCTCCATATTAACCAAAGGTTCCATTTTTCCACATTACGAAATTTGTTTTCCCGCAATTGCGTCTACTCACTCCCCGGTACATATTGGCTGTGCATCCAAAACTCCAAAAGCTGCTGTAATCAAACATTCAAGGTGAGTGAGCATTAAAAAGCGAAAATCTTCATTGGATGTTAGTGATTCTAGTTTGGATTTTGAATAGTCTCTTGTAAACTGTCCTTG
>JAQFZA010000589.1:0-16429 GCA_034695115.1 Desoria olivacea | reverse complement strand
GCGATATGAAGCGATGTGATACGCTATTCATGATCCGTCTTAAATATCTCTCGTGGAAATTGGTCTTCCTTGGCACGAAACCAATACCATTTTCCTGGGAAGTGGGAACCGTATTTCGTTTCACTATATTTCTTGATCGAACCAAGAGAAAATAAAATATCTACTACACATCGTTCGATGACACCCATTCCAACCTCGATAAGCATCTATTTATGCAAAAACTTGATATATTTGAGGGAAACTCGTACAATATTTGATAGTAAATACATGAGAGATTGCAACTTTCCCAGGTTGTTTGCATGGCGTTATTTGAAAATAGTCGTGTCAATAAGCTCTCTGAACTGGTTAGGATGGAAGATGAGATTTCAACGCGTGTTTGTCCTTCATTTTTTGTTTCTCTATTACCTTCAGCTGGATTTTAGTTTGAAAATATCAATCGTAATACATAAGGTAATTGCCGACTTTTGAAATGAAATGCCTTGTCCACCAGTCTACCATTAAATGCTGAAATGAGAAAGGCGACCAACCAAGTGAATCTTCGTATAAATATCTCTTGGTATGTATTTTTGACAGACAGTGAACACGTATCAGGTTTCCCGTACTTGATTCTATTGCTTTGAGTGTCATATCCTATCCGGTAGCCCTTTGAAAATCAGAGCTGGGCTCTCATGGTTTACAGAGCTGGAGTTGTGACATGCCAAATAAACTATCTTGTAGAATTATCATCAAAGTCTTGAATACAAATGCCGTGTTTGAGGTTTTATTTATGTGCCTTGAACATTTGAAACCTTTTTCCTAAGAAGTACCTACTTTGATCTACACTAATTTTAATTTGAAATCCTGGTTTCGTAAAGTGTTCGAGAACTTATAGCTTACTTTTAGTTTAGTTTTGGCTTTGCTTACTTAGTAATTAGGATTTATGGGTATTTGCACAGGTATGTTACATTACAAAATGTAGGCAGATTTATACTCTATACTCTTGCGTAACTGTGTTTTGTATTGGATGAACACTGCCAAATGTTCACGCTTTGCAAGTCCCTTAACTAGTCACCAAGCAAAAAATACCAGCCTTGCCAAAATTTATAATTGTCAACCTACCGTACCTGAACACAACATACATGAACGTCGTAGTTGGTAACCAATGCTATCCATGCCATATCATTGTGTTACAGACAGGGTGGTATGAAAGATGTAATAAACGGCTAAATCTTGCATTTGGAACTTGTGAGTCACCTTTTTTTGTTTTTAATACATAAATCATTTAGAGTTCCTGGCTGAAATTGTTCTTCGCAAGATATATTGGGTAATTTATTTTGTGAAAGTTATACAATTATTAACTCAAGAAGATCATTGCAAGTTGAAGAGATCAGACTGTAAAAATAGTTGCATACAAATAATGACACAGACCAGATAAATCGTCTCATCCCTTTGTTAGCGGGATTTTCCAGTATAATTAGGTTATGGACTCTTTTGTCAAGCAAACTCAGTACGGGAATGTGCATGCTTACCCACACTAGTCCATATGATTTCAAAAGGGAACCTTCATTAATCTCTCCTTATACCAAACTAACACAAACATTTGTCACATTGTCAGTGGAAATATTCCTACGGAATTAGGCCTTCTCGTAAGAACATGTTTAAAATAATAGTCACCTTCAAACAGTGTGAATGCTAACTCTGATCGGAACTGGTATTCCAAGCAAGAAACATAGGTACATAGTCCCGAACCTTTGAGAGGAAAGGGAATAGAAGATAGAGTGGAGGATTTCCAAGTAAATTGGATGGCATCTGCATAAAGCTGCACGAAATGAGGTTCTGAATATGGAGATTAAGTGCTGAACATGAGCCTTAGGAAGATGTAGTGCAGAAGGCGAGCTTAACCTCACCCTTTGGTACATCACAAAGTAATAGACTATCAACTAGGGGTTTAAGGTAATGTAAGATGAAATTCCTTCTTCCGAGAAGCTTTTGGCTTCAGTGCCTCTTTCCATAATTTTCCCTGTGAAAATTCGGCAATATTTTCACATTATGAGTGCATCCTTGTCTTTGATGTTCTTCATCACTTAAGTTTTAGGGGTACGTTATTATATCCTGCTGGATGAATAAATACAACAATATTTGGAGGACTCAGATAATCAATTTGAAAGTTTAGCTGAATAGCAAGCTTCATACGAGTATAAGATAGTTATCGTATTTTAAAGTTTTAATGAAAATAGGGAGTTTTACAGCAATTGGAAAGTTATGCAAGGCCGTTTCAGATAAACTTTTTTTCACTACATTTGTGTTATAGCTCAGTTACCGAACTCTGAGGAAACGACACATTTTCTGTGTAAATTTGAAGGGTAAAACATTTTATAATTGCAAATACCGTTTCGGGGCTTACAATTCGCCACACTGAAGTGATGAAACAAACCTTTGAAATGTTTGTACCAGGTATACAATGTCTCTAATACTAGTGGATCTGCTAAATCCAGAACCCTTAAATGAAATTACTCATGAGCAAATAAGCGTTGTAGCGATTTCAGGTACAGCGCAAGCACATACTGACCGCTTGAGTAAACCCACCTGTGAACCTTTTTGAGTAATTGACCATCCCCATCGTCCAAACACAAAGAAAATAAAAGCTTATCATTCCATCCAGCTTTTCTACTGATGGAGAAAGTAAATCAAAGTGATTGTCTGTCTGTCGTCGAGTACAATATACGCACTGTACTGTACTATGTATACAGCCATAGTGTTATTTTGTTTGCCCTCCTAGGTCCAAGGCATGCAAAGGACACTGGCCAAGATCCCTTTAGGATATATGTAACCAAACAAGAAATGAGAGGTTGACATCAAACAATTCAACTTGATTCCCAATTTCGACAAGCACACACATTTTATGGAGCGAACTGTCAAGAGTTATTGATCCCCTAACCTGTACTATTGAAGGGAAAGTACGTCGCAAACTGTCACAACAATTACTGAAGTACACTCATATCCAAGATCTGCCTTTTAATTTCTAACAATGTTAATGCTATACCTACTTCTAAAATGCCATCCCTATATTGCAAGGGCATGAAATCAAAGGCCTTCCAATCTAAAACAAAGGATCAAAAATAGTTTTGATTTTTTTAATTTCAGTAAAAGCATTTCTTCATTTAGTTTACAAACAACAATAGGTGCCGGCACAGCAGTGTCAACTATACGAGTAATGTTTGTATGTATACTTATACCAAACCAGCAGGTTAACCCATTGCCACGTTGCTTATATTCCATGACATCGATTTCAGGAATGGAACACGGAGTAAGGTTTTTCAGAATTTAAACTACATGTCGATTTTATGCCATGTCATTTGCTGGAATGTGAAATTTGATATTCGACTCAAGGACTCTAGAATTGAACTCAATATATACCGCCTATACTACTAGATGAAAAAGTTTTCCAAAGAAAAACCTGTCTATTATAGAAAATGACACTGACGAGTTGAATACGACTTTCACACTGTATTACATATTATCACCACGCGAGTTGTTGTTCCAGAAGGAAATTGAAATATTGGTCGTTTCAGTTTCAGTCTTGTTTTCCGTGTAAAAACAGACACGGTCTACACTGTTAGATGTGATTGAATGAAAGGAAAAGAATCTTGGGATTGGACCATTCACATTCAGCTCAAGCACGCATGAAAAAGATTGCAGTCAAGCGAGTGACGCGTATATTTCAGCTTCTACTGCCACATCTTTCCTATGCAGAAGCCTTTCCCTTTGTTTTCAATATTTTTCACTTTTTCACTTTTTCGCCATTTCACCCGTTGAGTTGCACAAAAACGAGCAATTTTTCTTGTTATTGTTACCACTTCAGATTTCAAATCCACTGATGGAATATGCAATAGGTAAATGCAATCAAATTATTCTGGAATCCCAATTTTCCATGAGCTTCAACACCTTCGACAGTCTAATGACAACGTGAGTTCAGAAAAGCTCATTGTGTGCATTGCATGTCCCACATAACTCATTCGGGGAATTCAATGGATCAAAAGACTTACCTAAATCAGAAAGCAAATGAATTGGCCTACGTCGCATGCATTGTTGCATTGATCTCTCGTCTGATTTGCATACAACAACCCACTTTTAATTCCCATTTGACAACCGAAAGGCTTTCACTGACATCCTTGGAGACTCGTACGTTTTCTGTCAGCTCAATATATGAACATGGCTACATGGTCTTTCACCGAAACAGGTAACTCATCAAGAATCCGACGTAACATCTGAAAATGTGAGCAGGAAAGCTTTATCATTTGATTTGGCAGTGATCTCTCCGACAGATTTTAAAGTCGCTTGTCAAGTGTCAGTCCCATTTTACTAGCTCTGTCACCTTTACTTCGTTAAGCTATGCATTTTGATTTTGTGAGACCGTTCGAAGCAGTTGCTGTTTTTCTTCTTGTCAACATGCCGGTAGTATTTTACTGAAATGGACTTCGTCTTATCTTTTATAACTAGCCTTAAAACTTTGCAATTACTGCCTATTTTACTATACCATGCCATAATTAATCCTGTAAATGCCCTAAACAGTTGCAATAAATTTTAGATTGTCTTATATTAATGTACCCAGCAAAATGGCAATTTTACTGAAATCCTCAAATTTCAACAAGGAAATTGCAGAAATATATTTTGTGAAAATAAAAATTGTCTTTACCTTAAATAAAGAAATGAATTTTTAAATCATCAACGGAAATTAAAATCTTTGGCTGCCGTTTTTGCCAGCACCGAAGTTTTTACATTGAGAGTTTCTAGCTACGATTCAATAAGATAAAATAACCACTTAGTCCTACAACTCAGAAAAACACAAGTGGGGTGGCACATATAATTTCCTGGACTGTGACTGAGTCTTTGGACTGAAGACGTTCAACTTAATCATCGGCTAGAATTAGGATAAAACTAAGAAATGAACTGGGAATAAATGCAATTACAGACCCTTAAGATTAAAGAAAGAACAGCACCTGCGTACATCTAATTAAATGAGGAGATCAAAGAACTCCAAGCTCTCTAGCTTTGTCGTTTAGCTGAATTTTGATTGCGCTTTGTCCATACGGCGATTCAGCTAATTAGTTAATTAGAACCTACGAGCAGTTCAACGAGACAGGAAAGGCTTTTGATTTTTGAGTGTTAAGGAAAGCCTGGAAAAGAAATTAATTCTGGCGTTTTATGTAAATACTAAACAACATCTGGAGCAGGGAACAGACTATACAGACCCTTGATCATTTTGTTTTAGGCATGAGTCCACAAGCTGGGCAAAAGGGTTATTAGAATGTCCCAAAATTTGTTAAATCCTATCTCCTAAGCTCAGAGACGGGTAGCTTTGATTTATTAACGTAAACCTGTACACAAAGAGATTGAATGCAAACAGACTTCCACTTCCCACACTATGCAAATGAAGATTCCCCGGACTCTTCATAACTCATCATCAAGATATCATGAAGCATGGTAATTGTATTCAGATTCTACATCCTCTCCTCCTGCTAGTCTCATCCATGTGCCCCTACACCTTTGCCCTCCTCCTGAATCCGATCGGGTAGTCAAACACCTCAAGGAATTGGATTTGTTAGCAGTGCGGTCTCCGAAGTTCTTCAGAAAAGATAAATTCCTCGCGGTAACACGTGCATCCAAATCTATCTCTTCCTGCCAACTGTCTGTCTAGGATAGCCGTATACTTAGGAAGCAGAAAAGGCTGCTTTACATTTTCATAAAAAGGGGGAAGAGGAAGAAAGTATCTATTTTCACTTCAAAGGAAATAGCGAAGGGGAAGTGAGTCCGAGTTGTAGTCGATACTACAGGGATGGGGAAGGAACTTCTTAAGAAGTAGAAAAATACGTGAGTTGCATTGAAAAATGGGAATTTTTTCAACTGAAGACGAAGATCTTCACAGCAGCATCTTATTTCTTAACAGGGTCATCTCAACTCAGCCTGCATTCATCTCCGGAAGTAAAAGGCTCAGCTTGGAATTACGTGCCACTTCGGGCAGGGAGAATATGGAGAGAAATCTATCCACGTTCCGTTATTATGCGGCTGGAGAATTTTGAAGATGATGATGAGATGATCGGAGGATTCTGAATGTAAACGGTGATCCTGAGGATATTGCTGGTGGTACGCCGCTGATTTTTAGAACCCATCTACCTCTACATATTTAGAAGAACCTACCCTCCAGATTTTCAGGACAGATCGATAAGAAAGCAACCTGGCCATTTACTGCTGAGCATGAGAAAGATGAAGAAAAATCTTTGTGTGGGTTGAGAGGCAGTTTACCTTCCTATTGGTTCATGGCACATTATGTTACTTTCTTGCACGGAGTGCATCAGAGTCAGTAGATAGAGTACATCAGGATCAAGCTATGAAAGTGTTATGAGCCCTGACTAAAGACATTATGGAATATCCAGGGACAATTTGCATTTTAAAAGGAGCGAGAAATGATTTCTTGGAGATTGCTTACCTTCATTGATGGCATAGGGTTATGCTTTCAAAGTGTCTCTGAGATACAGATAACCCAGTGCGATTTAAATTCATGAAATGTCTTTCCTCTCAAGCCATTGTACTTCCGTAGTAAATGATCAGATAACCCAAAGACAGAATCCACTTTTAACATAATAACATGGTTAAAAGAATACTTAAGAATAGACTACGACAGCAATTTTGATTTTTTGAACCTCCTGATCCAAAATGCAAAATGTATTCCTCTAATGTTTTATTTTATTGGTTCTGAAATGGGTTTATAATATGTATTTCTTTGTACATACTCTGAAATGCATAATGTAAGAGACGACACAAATCATGTTGACCTACACGGTCTTAAGAAGATTTATGACACAAGTCTGAGATGTAATCTGATATAAAGAGCTAGATACAAAAGCTCTTCGCATAATTTTCCTGTCTGGCCAAATTAGGTTTTGATTACTATCGGAATTTCCTTCCTGGCCAAACACTTATTGTTAGAAGAATCTCTGATATACAGTTATGGCAGCAACATTAACTCAGATTTATTGGGCCCAAATACAAACATAGAGACACGAGAGAATACTTTATCTTCTCCTTTAATGGTTGATATCAGTCTCTGAAATTATGACATTAGACTCTATGGCCCTGTGCAGTAATACTTTCGCATCTTCTGCTGTTGCTTTCTACCCCCAAATGGAGTGAATAGGTTCTCGATATTGTCAACAGGCCAAAATGGAACGGTGAGTATCGTACTAGTATGATTACGATTCACATTCTTGGACGATAAAAATTGAAATTTAGGAAACCCAGTATCGTGTGTCACTAAAATGACTGAATTTAAAAAAAACCAAGTGCATAGCAAATATAAACTAAACATTATGTGCCTAGCAGTTTGGAACTTATTTTTCAATAGCTGGTTAATATGTTTCTATTAACACTTAACGGAGTTCATTATTAATCATGTAGCATCAAAACAATATAATGTCTGTGCGCCTGCTGATCGCCGTGCATTTCGTGGCCTTGGAAAATGCTATTTCATTCTGCGATAGGTTTAAGGATTCAAAGTTTGTTGACAATATTTACAATAGGCAAGGGCAGTAAGACAACTATGATTAATTATTTCTGAATGATAACGGCAAAACGCGGAGTTCTGAAATTAAACGGAGCCCGAGAGCCGAAATTCATCTATAAATGATTAATGAGCATTGATTATCCTCCTCTATAAGTTTGTGTTTGTCAAATGGATTTGGTTTTGCTTGAGCTCTTCAATGTATTTTATTACACATTTCATTTCCAGGGGGTGCTAATGGGTTTTGGATACGAATGTGACTCCACTTCCTGGGAAAAGGATTTGGAATTATGGGATTGGTCAAAGGCAAACTCGCCCTTATCCTAAGTGCATAATAATAGTGTTGAGATGGAATCAATTGGAATTTGATGAGAAGTAATATTCGTTTGTGAGAGGATGGATTGGGCCCAGTAATTGCTTTCCAAGGTCCGTGTCCGGCAACCAAACTAATTCTTACTTTTACTGATGGTTCCTTCTATCCCCTCTAATCCCAGTCCGTTGAACTGTCAGCTAAAAGTCCGGTCGATAATTGATGTTGTCAGAAATTCTCTGTTTGGAAGAGAGCTGCATCAACCCAAAATCCTCCCACAAGTTATTTTCCTTGGGAATAATGGGATACTGGAACTTGTGGACTCATAATGGCCGGAAAATGGAAGGGGAAGCACACATGAGAGCATTTACTTCAATACACACACATAAAACAACTGGGACAGATATAAATTAGAGGCAGATACAGCAGATAGATCTTTGTGGATTTACATGGTGGACTGAACTAACTGAAGTTGTCAAGGGATTTGAGATCATGGGATTCATTTACGGATGGAAGAAAGGGTTAGATACATTTGCCCGTTGGGTTGTTCATCTCGATGTTCGTATCTGATATCTCCTCGATTACTCTAGTTTGGATACCTCATTCATGTTTACTGGAGTAAAACTGACCAAAAACATGTCGGATCCATACATTTAGGAACCAGAAAAACACAGACGTAGGAATTGCAATGATTCCATGGAAAATTTATTATTTTAGGGTCTGCCAGCTGTGCGGTGAAAGCTCTTTGTTGCCTTTTAATTATCCAGTTGGATCCATTCATCTACATAGTATCAATTCCTATTCAGGCATTGTGTATACATCATATAGTTTGGCGAAACCAACCAATATGATAGTCATTGCAACCATAAGAACCAATCACACGTGAATAATCGATTGAACATTTCAACTAATGAATGTGTATGATTTTAGGCCGAACATTCTGCATATTTTTGAACTAGAACTGACACATGAGTGAGCAACAGCATAACATAGCATATGATGTAACAAGTCTAACAAGTTCGATTACACACAGCCCAGTGGCCTCGTCGCTAGAGTTGCATTCACACAGCTTTCACTAGTCTTGCATCTCCAAGAAGCCGGAGTGCCCATTATGTTCCATTGCTAAGCCAACCATGAGTCTCTCTGAGGTAAGTCGGAGTGAGCCCGAAATTCCGGGTTTTATTTCATTTGATGATCAAGGAGGAATTCCCAGCATGCAGTAGCTCGTGCCCTCCTCCCTTTCTCTTCTTTCCGAAAATCAGTCATCTCTCATCTCATCCGCAGTACCTATTTTGATTGCAGAGCAGATGATGATACTTGGTTACCATATGATACAAAACACAATTCCCAATACTCCTGTCACGGACGGCACAAGAGAAGATGAAGAGAGTAGGACAGAACTAACAATCGGGGCACGGACATGACTATGACATTCATGACATCGCATTAGCCGTAATGATGAGGATTCGATGCGAGAGGAAATAAAAGCCCTTTCTTCCTTGTCATGTACAAACAACATGCTTATCTGTACACATTCACTCTTCGCATGCACGGACGGACTATTGCAAACGTCCTCCTTTACATGAGACAAGAGTTGTCAACCGGATTTTACGACTGTAGAATCTTAAGATTAGGCATGACCAGAGGGAGAGGTGGGTACTCAATTTTATATCAGAAGCATAAGAGAGCTGTCCATTTCTTTTCGCCAATATGTAACTTGGACTTGGAAACGAAAGACGTGACACTGGCTGGATTTCAGGCATATTATATGGCATGACATTTTTCACGTTTAACCAACTGCGAGGGGGAATGAAAAATCCGAGGAAAGACGTCAGATTTTATAGTCGCATCAGTGAGCAAATCAGTTCACCTGGCTGCTTCGGTCATTTTCGACACCCGGGGATAGTAAGTTAGCAGCAGGACATGGAGGACATTTGCCAAGTAGCCTGAAGCAGAAGCAATTTATTCTTGGGCAACAACGAGGGCAAGACAAGTGGGTAGGCGTTTTTTCTCCACTTTTAGTCTATCTAACCCGAGTTCGGATTAAAACTTGGATGTCGTGTCCTGTACCACCGCTGGCTAAATCGTTGTTATGCCCTGTTACTAACATGCAATATCCAATCTCTGTCGTTCACGATCAGAGGAAAGTAAAAAAAAACGTGATGTCCATGTTCACGCAATGCAGATCAAAGGTTTAATTTTATGAACCTATTCAGGACAGCTTGTCTTCTTGAGACTTTGACATTTTTTTAACACATTTTTATACTCTACCATTTAATGCATGCAGGAATCGTTGAAGATGATTTCTGGGGATCTATCTAAGAAGATTTAAGATTAAAGGAAAAAATTAATTGATTGTTGCATACTAAAACTAGATTAGAATCTCCTTTCTCCTTAACCAAAAGTTATACAAATGTGACATGAATAATGTATTTTTAATTAAAGTATACGATTTTCTATTAGGATATTATTAAACCAGTTTCTAAAAGATACAATTTTGAGATAAATTCTTCAATGTCAGTCAGAATGAGCAAGTTTTTGCCTTGTGTATGTATATATTACCTTACGTAATAAGAAAATACTCAGGCATGGTTGAAATACATACAAACAAGTAAAGGGTTAAGTTGTGACATTTGATATTCTGGACGATTTTTCATGACAAATTAGTTCGTCAGCAACAGTCTAGACCTTACATCAGCACAATTTGTACGTAGTAGTCCATGCATGGCGCCCGTATTTCTTTTTGGTTGTGGTATGCTTAACTATTATATGTATTTGCTAAACTTTCTAAAAAAAATTCCCAATAAATAACCAAGACGCAATTTCATGCCTACTAAATTGCCGATAATTCGGTTAAACCCAGCTTGAACTAAGCTTTGAAATCTAACTACCTTGGTTGTTGTACTACACAAAAGGCCTTTCATCTTCTGCCCCTTGAATTCCTAAACCGGCTCAAGTTTCATTTTCAAATGCGGAATCGGCCAAGCCAGAAAGAAAAATAAACAGAAAACCCTCCTAAACTGTATAAAAGAAGAATACGAGGAATGGAAACATGCTGGTGGTACTCAAATTTCAATCTTAAAAGCTATTTACAAGTTAACAGCATCCAACTGGCGATAAAAATCCCATCAAATCATAGCTGATCAGTTCTTTCAACAATCCAAAATAGATTTGTAGCAGCTGCCTACTCCAATCACTCAAAAATCTGAAGATTCTGATTCCTGACTGACATCAGTAAATGTGGCCTGAATGAATTTCCACACCTTTCCCACAAAAACAGTATATTTTTTTAAAAGGTACATAACGTGGGCTTATGTTCGCCATCATTTTTACACATCTGTCAGACTTTGATAGGATTAGGAAAGAGAGAGAGAGAGAGAGAGTGATGATAAACAAGCTGCTGTAGAATGATATAAAATCATTGAACTGAATGATTACACCACATTGCCTTTAAGGTTAGGATTATCGTATCGTGTTCTTGGCTATCCGTAGTATGTGGTTTTTGGCAAGGGGACAATCGAAAAAAAATCAGACCTCATCAATCGTTACACGAGAGATTAAAAAGCCAATCAATCGATAAAAAGTAGTCTACCAGCTTGTAGCTTTCGTAAAATTCGAGCCCCGCAGTTTAGCTCCTGTCTCCCGATCAACCTGAAGCTAACCCGACAGGTACAAGAGTGCTTGTCAGCTAATAAATCTTTTATAAACTCATCAACTCATTTAAGACCATCATGGAATCATCTGCATTGAGATGTTCACGATGAGTGTGTTAGTGTTTGTGAATGTTGCATGTAGATTGTGGACTATTGTGTTGATGCAAGCCATGCATGTGGAAACGGTTAAAGGGGATATCATCAGTAGTTGTCACTTTCTTTCATATCCACTGCCGGTTTTTTGTTCAAATATTTTAGTTATTAGTTAGCGTTCTGATGCAAACGTACCCTAGCTACTTAATATATACTAGGTATACATTTAAACGGTAGGTTGGCCATGAATCTAATTCAATTCCAGTGTTTGGTTTGGATACTCTTTTCCCTGGAGGGGTCTCCCTTTTTCCTGTCACTATGGCGTGGGAAGATTAAACGATACTGTCAACTTTAATTAAAAGTCATGCTGAGTGACTTCACTTGACTTCATTTTACTTTCCTGACTTCTGATACCTACTGGTTACTACTTTGTACTTTTGGATTCGTGATTTGCCTCACTCGTTTCTATATCACTCCTTCCCT
Organism: Desoria olivacea; assembly: GCA_034695115.1. Taxonomy (NCBI): domain Eukaryota; kingdom Metazoa; phylum Arthropoda; class Collembola; order Entomobryomorpha; family Isotomidae; genus Desoria; species Desoria olivacea. The sequence continues at coordinate 4,353 of JAQFZA010000589.1, read as the reverse complement.
TCCCTTCCGTTCTTGTCCACACAAAACTACACGGACATCTCACTCCATTCTCTTTTAATTGCACCAGTGAAATTTAATCAGAACGGGATGGACTATCTTGACACATTAACTCAGTTTTTTCTGTACTCCTATGATTTAGCTCAAATGTCTGAACTGGCCCAAATCTTGAGCCCACATTAAAACGGCACAATCTGTTTCATATGTAGTACAAATGACAGGACAATCTTAGCAGAGATCTGCAATGAACGCATTTCAACAAAATTCTCCCCTTACCTCTGATGTTACGATGAGTAAGTAGTTTTCTCTCCAGGCGTAACAAACAAATTTTCATAGACAGGTGTGGCTAAGTCAGTTAATTGCTTTCAGTACGAAACCTTTTAAGTGACAGATCCAAACCAGGCTGCTGCTCAAGTATGAGAAGTGTACTCGGCACTCGGTCTTGCTCAGTAAGTGGTACGAAAGAAGTACCTGGTAACAAAAAACATGGCACATTTGAGTAAAAAAAACTTTTGTAAGCTTTCAACAGGAACCATCATGTGAGATGACTCAATACTTTCATCGTCCTTCATTAAGATTTCAATTCATCAACACACAGGCATTCTCTTATCAAAACTAACAACACCCATATCAAGATAGCCAAAACGAAATCTAGGTATGCAACATATTATTATACACATATTCTTATTCTTACGAGCAAACGGAATGTAAACACATAGCCAACCTATATATACTTCATTACAACACGAATCGTTTCAGTAAAAGCCCCAGTGGAAATCTCAAGCAACCCTTATGTGTTATTAACAAAAAAAACTAATTTCAAGTATTGATAGTACTAAAGGCTCGAATCTCTGTTCATTAAGTGCTCCTGATAAAATAGGCCTTTCCTTCTTTCCAGTTTCGTGTATTAACGCCCTAATCTTCGGATCTTAGGATAATCCTCTGAGTCTGTTCTAACAAAATGGTGTTTGTAGATTATTAAGGATAAATCCTATCTGTTCCCTGCTCAGATTTCCCATTAGGCAGGAAATTAAAACACTTATCTATGACTTCTTTTCTTTAGCTTTGGGATTCTGGAAATATTTTTTTAAGTACGAGTCTCATATAGCCAGGACTATAGCTGCTTTATCTCGATGGAACAAGCATAGGAGGATTTATATATGTCACGGCTCATGGCATCTGGCCAAAACTAAGATTTCATTTGTGAGAAGATGAGTGAGTTTCTTTACATGTCAAACGAAAAGAATGCCTTCTTCTACTACTAAAGTTATTAAAGAAAGAACAAAAGTTTTAAGTTTACTTCGGTTTTTAGTTTTTGCGTAGGTTTCTCTCCAAGCTAATTTGCATTTTGAGTTTTTCACAGTAATAATAGACATGTGGCATTCGTTATGTGAAGTTTAAATTCCAATCCATTTACTCTGACATTGTTGGATCTTGTATGTCGTTTGAAATTAGAAATCTTAAATAACTACACTCTTAATATTACGTTCCAGTAATCTTTTCCTTCTTGGAGATTGTGTAGGTAGACTTTTTTGACATCAGTTAAACTCTTTTTGTTCCCTCTCGGCCCAATTTTCTATAGATTGAGTCACACATCAATCATCCCTATACACACGATATACTATACTTGAATGGTTCAACCATAAGTTCAACGTAGGCTAAACTACTTTTCCCAGCTTCGGTTCGGGTACTTCGGTGGAACTCTGGTGCAGAGCTTAAAAACCTTTTCTGTGATCAAATCAAATCAACTTTTCTAAAAGTAATCTTAAGAAAACCTCGTACACGGGGAATTCCAACTAAAACTTCTTACATCCAATCGATCCTTCTCTATTATTTTCACATCTCCTACATTCAAATTGGTTTCTAAAATAACATGAAATGCGCTAGTAATCAAATCATGTGCATTTATGTGAGACTACAACTTCTCTGATGGGCTTAGGTTCTTTTTAGAAACGGAAATCAAAACACATTTTTTCGAAATGTCATCATTATAAAGAAATATCACAATTAATGTACAAGTTTTATGTTTTTTTAATAAAAAAAAAGGTGAACTGAGTCTCTTTTAAAGTCAATAGGCCAGATTTAGTAGACCCCCTCGGCACCCCAGCTACTGACTGCAGTACCGGACAGGAACAAAGTAGGGAGGTACCTCTAGTAAGAATAATACACTCTGTCTGTCCTTCAAAACTGATTCAAAAGTTTTAATGGAAATTCTTGTTAGTTTACATTTATTCCATCTCACATCTCTCGCTCCCCCTTCCACAGTTCTGCTGGAATGCCATAGGCAATACTAAGAAGGAGAAAAGAATAATATGAATGATGAAGAGAAATTCATTTTTTGTCAATAAGACTTTGCCGACTACGATATGATATATAGCTCTCACTCACCTCCAGTCACCAGTAGCAAGTGCAGCAGGAGTATTCTACACAGAGTTAAGGCAAGCCAATGGTATTATTATGACGGAAGGGTTGAACTGACAAAGAACTGAAATGAGCTTTCTTATCCTTTGAATAGAATCAATAATAAAATGTATCTAGAGAAATCTCATCCTGGCAAACTTTGCCTCTTCGTCCGTCATAAAAATAGCTAAGGCCAAAGTTTAATTCCGTTTTATTTCAGAACTTCATCATATTCTTTATGCATCGCTAGTTCATTGTATTTCAAAGAGACATTGACTCCCCCAGTGCTCTGCAAGCAAAACACATGCAAATATAACACTTTGAAGTACAGACTCATAAATATTACCTTTCTGATCTGAACCCTGCCCTGTCTGTTGAGCCATAGAATTACGATTGTGAATGTGTAAGTTGTACGAATAAAATACTTGGTCGATCTAATGCAAATCCACAACAATAACTTATTTAGATTTTTTAGCATTCTTAATTTATGAAATTCTGGAGACGTGCAGGCATATGCTATACGTTGCAGCTTTTCCAAGACGGGATATATTTCTAATTAAGTAATAAACGTACACAGGAATTTACATGTAGGCTCTTGCTCTTGCTTTGAGTAATATATAAACCAAGGGTGGACTGGGAAAGAAGAACTGTTTCGAGTTGACTTCGAAATCCAAGCGAAGGGAATTTGTATCGATAAAATACGGTCCGATATAACTCTCCTGTTACACAATACCGAAACGCTCGCCGTCTATTCTGGATGCGTCTCAAAGCAGAGCTGCCTCAACTCAATGTGACTCAACGTGCAAGGAATATTGATAGTCTTCTTCCATACACTCATATTAATATTGAACTTTTATTCATCTATCCTAAATTCATGTCTATTCACTACGTGCAAGATTTCCCGGCCTAAACTAACTTATTGGAAAACATGGAATCGGGATAAACTTTTTCACAATATAGTCGACTTTTGCATCTTACTTCCGAAAAACTCTTGGGAGTTAATTATTTTCTTTTTTTAAACTAACTCAAGAGCAGGCCTGTATATTCTAGATAAATCTTTACAGTCGACTTACTGAAGTTGAATTGGATCGATTGAAACCTGAAGCTGGGCTTGCGGCTGGTGGAGTGAAAATATCAAATTTAATTTGCAGACTTGGAAATGGATTTCAGTTTTGATTTGCAGGAACTGTGGATAACTCGTTGTGTCGAGCTTGTAGTAGCCATATAATCCTAGTTGGTAGGGGTTGATTGGATTTTCAATGTCCTTACTAAATGATGCGAGGAATACCAACCATTTTAACAGCAGTTTCCGAACCGCAATGCATGCATGGGTGAAATCTTCGGCCATTCAGAAATTCGATGCCCTGCCATTAACGTCCATTAAAAGTGACGTGACAATAATAAAATGATGATCTGTAAGTATTAATGGGCCTGAGCGTGCTCTTCTTTTCGCCGAAACAACAAGTCCAAATAATGAACCACTATAATTGATAAGACATCTGTATATGAAGACTATGAAATTTGGGGACATAAAAAAGATGTCATCCCGCATTCCAACCCGTTGTTTCTTATCCCCGAACAAGCTAACTTTATATATCCACATAACCACGAAATTCTTCCATGAACGAAGGAAATATCGTAATAAAGAGAAGACAAGACAAAAATGTACAAAGACTAGACGAGGAGAGGAAAGGAGAAGAGACGGAATTGGATGGATGGAGTCCATCGGTAGAAGGAGAGACTGAACCTAACTGAGTTTTTATGATATCGCTTTTGGGCAGAGACGGAAGAAAGTTGGAGAGAAGGAGAGTCGGAATTGAATAGAGATTTGGTGGCAGAAACGTCGTTAAGGATTATGATTAAAGAAGCCGAACTGGAATGATTCCCGGGTTGACGTTTTGTCTCCAGCAACTCCGAATCACTTTTACGTGCCAACTTTCGTTTGTAGTGTCTCTT
>JAQFZA010000588.1:0-16438 GCA_034695115.1 Desoria olivacea | reverse complement strand
ACATGGAAGTCACGTTTACGGTGCAGCGGTAGATTCAACTGGTCACAGACAGACAGACAGACAGACAGACAGACAGACAGAAATCCTTGCCCAATTAGTTATATGATATTACAGTACAGCGAATCTTCCGGCATTGGCTGGTTGGTTACGTTTCCTAGCACGTATCATAAAAGTCTATCGATTAGCTAGCTAAAAGGCTGATATTTCAAAATATTGGTACCCATGATGGTAATGCATACAAAGATGAAAGTAATGGTATCCCGAACTCGGGGTGTTTATAAGTTAGACTGGACGAGTCACATTATTAATTCCGATTCAGATAATCCAAACAAATTAGCCAAATCATGTGGAAAGCAAACCTCCTGAATTTATCGCTTTTAATACAAATGGCTGATGATATTAAAAGGGAAAATTAATCCATCATGGTTTTAAATGTACAAATCTTGGCCTGCGTCCGACCTGCTTATGGCCTGGTAGTAAGAACGTGGATTAACGCCCTAATTAAAATATTAGAATATTATGTTCCGTCCGGTGGACAAAATGTCCGAAATGTCAAACGTCCGGCTAAAGGATGGAAACTATTTGGAGATCGAGACACGTACGACTTTCTCACTGCAATCGGTGACGGACACAATCTGATATGGGCCAGTATTCCTCGTCATTTCCTATCCTGACATGCCAACTTTCAATTTTCCTTATGAAATATTTAGAAGTATACAAAAAATTAGCACAAAATACAAATAAAATACAAAAAAAAATTCATAATACATACTACGGAGCTTCAACGTTTAGGTAAGCATTGGTGGTAAGCAACCACCCATGATAAGATCGCATAAAGTCCTTATGGTGATTAGCAACTTCGCCGTAGAAATGAACAGGGATGGGTGAGGATAATGAATACAACCTGAATAGAAAAATATCATCAGGTTTTTACTGCTTTAATATAGGTAAGCAAAAAGCCTGAATGTTATTTTCCTAAAATGTCTGTTGAGAAGCAATTATATCTGACCTGGATAACAATCCTAGTAATCTACGTCTTTCCATCGTCATTATATCAAATCTGTACTTTGATCTCCATAGAAAGTGCTAGACGTCTGAAACGGTAAACAGATCTGAGAGAAAGCATTTGGATTTAAGGAGTAAACACTTTACTCTCTCTCCTTCTTTTACGACGACATCTGCAGACATAACTGTAATCAAATAAGAATTGAACGTATTAGACTCCCAGAAACTCTGCTTGAGATAAGATTTCTAATTCTCTTTACATGACATCAAACATCCAGCACAAGGACATTTAGGACATCAACAAATCCGAAATCCGCCTACGTAAATAATGACTATGTACGTTCAAGCTCCGATTGACAAGAAGAAAGTTGTTCCAGTCGAAGTGCGTGATTGGCTGTAGTTCCTCTGTGGAGAAAGTCTAAATATTTAACGAAGTCTACAGAATTATTTCAGAAGGTTTCTTTTAACCGCCGGCCACCCACCACCAACCAAACCTAACCAACGAGCCATTAACAAAACCACGACTGACAAACTGACAACTAACTCCTAATTGCCAAGCTGAAGTCTGGAGGTCTTTAGGTACGGAGGTTTGATAAGAGGTAAGCTATTCATGGGTAAACATGGGAATTCATGAACTACTGCTCTAGCTCTTACGAATACAGGAGGTACACGTGTCTACGCATTTTGTCCTCAGAACTCAGATTCCCAGGCCCTGCACTGTACTTTTCAACACTAACTTATTAGGTCATAGAGTTTGGACAATATGGTTTATTTACAAAGGACGGAGTTGTTGTACGGAGTCTCAAGGCGGCTGACCTAAACCAGGAACGGTCTTCAGAACTGAATGTACTGACATTTTGACAGAAACCAAAGGGAGGAGGACATGCAGGTTTACTTATTCAGGCTATCTTGTGGCCAAGTGTCTTTGTCTCATTATTCATGACTTGTGTAGGTCTTTTGGATAATAATAGTCTTTTGTGTGTCCGATGTCTGTCTCTTTCTATCTCTTTGATTGAGGGGTAACAACAACAACTAAAGGGCTTGTCCATTCAATCCGAATATAATACAAGACAGGATACTTACTTAGGGACTGTTCATCAACTAGTCTCACCAGCGGTTTGGTTACACAGTAGACTTGTCTATAAATGCTGGAATGTATTTTGCAAATACCTTAGGCCTGCATTCTCACCAGGTCATGTGTCATTTAAAGGAAACTTCGATTCCACGATAGAAACAATTCAGATTTAAAAGCCTACAGTTAAAAACAACACCTCTTGTATGCAACAAGATATTCCTTGAAATGAAGCGTATTTGACATAGAATTTCATTTAGCATGTTACCTGGAGGACAGAAGGCTTTAAATTTGGGATAATGAGTTGGTTTAATTACAAAATGAGTGACCCAGGGTTAAGATCATCAAACCTACGACACTTACTAGGGATCCTTGTAAGAAGGATTCGGTGCCAAATGCCAGATTCAGGTCTGTAGTAGATGTCCTGTTAATGGACACATAGTTCATGAACGGCTGCTTGAAGCGAAGAGAAAATGATTTGGCTACCTTTTTATCGGCTTTGTATGACTTCAATGAAAAGGCCAGACGTGTTTCCCTAATCGGTATCAAAGTACATGAAATTACATTTTGACATCCTACTTAACAACTTACAAGCCACAAAACCTCTAAACCCCCTTCGATGTCCATTGCAACTGTCAGTCGATTTTCTCATTCATTTTTGATCCCACCGTTTCAAAGAAGGCCTCAATAAAAAATAACTGGAGCAATAACCCAATCTCTTTAACCCTTACAGACGGAGGATTCAAACACAGACAAATCGTCCATGGCTGAGCTGAAGTATCTTCAGAGGGATTTTTTCTCACGTTTGACCCCAACTTTTTCTCTAAGTATTTAAGGGGAAACTAACCCTGTGGGAAGCGAGTGAGATAACAAGGCCTGTCTTGTCTAATTTAGCAAATGCAAGTCTGTATAGTAGGTATCTCAATCCCCTTGTATTCTTATGCTTGTTAAATTGTATGTGAAGTCTGTGCGGTGTGGTACAGACAGCTACGAACTTACAACCGATTCGTAAGCATTTCGGCTGTGCATTTGTCTGCAGTTGATCTACTCTCTGTCTCGATTCTCGATGTCTTGTGATACGAATTGTGGATTCCTCCAAAGAGTCCGGGGATCCGTGGGAATCATCAGACACTTAACCAAACACTACTGTAAGGCATAGTAAAAGCTCTGCAGCTCAGAGATATCTGATTGCCCCCTGACTCTGCAGAATGATAAGCCTTGGAAATGGATAACTCGGTTTTGTATCAACTTCCCCTCAGTCCTTCGGCTGATTTGTTGCTCTTCTCAATCATCGCTTCCTTATCTTTTAGAGGATAATGTTTAAATGTTTATTAATAATGGAGCCTCTCTTATGATGTTGTGTCAATAGAGATAACAAGAATAATATTACTAGCTTTGGAAGTCATACATCATTACGTAGTGCCTTAAAATTATGTTAATTAGAACTTGTTACTTATATAAGATGGATATCACATCATTAATGGAAGTAATGATGAGAAAAAGCTCGATTTTTTACAAATAAAATCCATTTTAAATGCAACTGAATAATTTAAATTTATTTTCCGGAGTCATTTCGGGTTGGTTCTGTGATTTTGTTAAATTTAAACGTTTCTAAATAATCCCCAATAAAGGCAGGTTGAATCCATTTAATCCAATTAAATGCTACTGGTCTTTTTTGTTTTAGGACTTAAAATTTCAAGAATTTTGGTCCCTAACCCTACAGTAAGAAGTTAATAAGACAAGAAATTATGGGGATAATGAACACAATTCTTAAAGATCCAGACGGAAAGAGATGAAATCCGTCTCCGTTTGTTTGCTTACAAATCAGATGCCAGAAGGGGCCTTTAGGAAACTATTTGATGGAGATTGATTGATGGATACATTCTGAATCTCAAATGACTCAATGTTTACGGATACCGGGAGACCACAGCACTTAAGTCCAACTCAGTGTTGGCTAGCCCTTGAAAGCCCTTAGAATATTCCAGAGGAAGTATTATGGAATTTCACCACCGCTGGTGGTTTAGTGGTGGGGACTGATGGTAAAGTTGTCAGCCTCACACATTACGAATTCCGTCATCCTCATCCATTCATAACTTTGGAGTTGGATGTTTGAGTTTGAAAGTTGGAATTTGGGATTTACGGATTCTCGGGATTTTTAGGATTTCTGGGGACTTCAATTTATTTGCTTATGAAGTTTGGAGTTGACAATGGAGTACGGATTTTGACATGCATCATAGAATATGGACTCTCTTCGTGTAGCCCGAGGTGAGACTACATGCAAATCGGGATGGAAATTGAATCTGGGAATCCTTGAGACAGAGTCGGTTTTGGTGATGGTGACCTCCAACATTGATTCACACACGTGTCAATCCAACATCCACATTTATTTACAATATGCGATGAGGATTCTAAAGAGTTGTGTGAATTTACAAAACAAAACTGCATACACGTACGTACATACTTCCAGAGTTCCAGAAAGTAAGTAAGCGTTTTAAGCCAAAGACGAAGGAAGAACTTTGGGATTTTATGGGCAGGAAGGACATCTAGTTACTCTTTTGTAGGATAGCATTATATGCATTATACGGATATTGCGTTTATAACATATCTTGAAATCTTGATATTCCTGTTCCATTGTGCATGGCTTGTCAAGTCAAGATTTTAAAATCGTTTTATCGACTCAAGATGTTCAAGATGACAAAGAAACTCAAAGTTCCTACTTCCTTATCTGTTGAAGTAAACACTGATGAACTGATGACATGATTCACCGGACTGATTGTCAAAAGAAAGCAATAAAGCCAGTTTTTATGTCCAACCAATTGGGGAGATAAAAAGGCCATAAATTATCCTAATTCTGCCTATTGTCTAAAAATACGAAATGATCAATATGTAATTAAAGGCTTATTTCCGGTACTAATAACAATCCGCCGCTGCCATTCCCTCAATTCCCTTTGAGTTTAATGAGTTTCATGAGTCATTAAACACGGAGAGTAGAAAAGATCCAAAGAGACTAAATATAATTAGCCTTGAGTTCTTCTCCGATGAAAACAAATGACTGGGACAAAATTACAGCCAGCCGTTTTGTCAAGGGAAGTGGATCTTGGTGGAGGAAATGCATTCGGTTGCATCCCTCCTTAATTGCTGGAAATAAATTGCATCCGTGTTTTTTTATGACTAAATTGCAAAAGAAAGTTCTTGGGATGCCACAACTCAAGAGATATTTTGGTTTTTTGTGGCTTCATAACTTTTAATGTGTTTCTCTCCATATTGCGACAATAAAGACATGATCTGAATCATGATTGGGGCAATAGAGACACAAGATTTAGAACAAAAAGCTAAAACCTCAATTTTTAACAAATTCCATTTTTAATGTCTCTTCTTAAGCTTTATATGTTCAATCATATTTAAGCCCTACTAAATCGATCTAAGGAATTACAATTTAATGCGATATTTTAAGATTGTTTTAACCCAGTTTGACTTCTTTAACTCATAAGTTCTTAAGATGACCATTCCCAGTGGCCGAAGGCTCGACTAATTTAATTTAATAAATTATTATCTCCTTTCTACCGTGAAAGCATGAACTTCAATAATATTAAATCATGTTAAGTGGCAAAATCCCAGAAACCTCGTTCATCTCAACAATAAATTACCTGGAAATCAAAAATAACTTGATGGTATTTACCGTACTTAAGTATTTGATTTAAATCGCTACCAAATCAAAACTCCTGTTAGAAGTCATAAAATATAATTATGGACTAAAGATCCACTAACAAAATATTCGTCCAAGCAGTCTTAAAACCCGTGTCCACAAAAGACAACTTTAACTTAAGGTTTCTTACACTTTCAAAGAAGTAGTTAGGGCTGATGGTGTGACGAGAGTTTTAATTAGTTTCATTTACTTTGCCTTCGTCACTCCATGGAATTCATTCTCATCGCTATCTCTAAACCCAGGCTGCATAACTGTATATGTTACCCATATACATACAAGTCGCGGATGAGGGTCTTTTAAGCATCTATGAAGCGATTGCAGTCCCTGATATATTGTGGAGCTTATTATTCTTTGGAGAGTCTCATCTGTTTGCCAATCAGCTTGTCCACGTCCAGTAATTCCTTCCTCTGATCTCCAGGCAGGGGCTCAGTCAGCCGAAGTCGACTCAGGCTGGACACTTTTCTCCCGGGTGTCTCTTCTCCAGGACTTTTGTCTTGTCGTCCTCCTAACGAAGTGTAACTAACTGGACGGAACGTGCCTAGGATAAGTGACACACAATAAGATTTAAGATACTCTAAGCAATAGCGGTATCGAAATTCCCAAGCATCAAAGTATCAGGGTATGAGAGAATCCAGTACGATGACTATCATGCATCAACGATCCTTGTCATCCTTAGTCTCAAAGGAACAGAAATTACGCTTTCGTTTCAAAAACTCAGCATCTAATTGTTACTTGGCATCTTGGGTTTCTCAGCTCTCCGAGTTTCCTTCTAAATTAAATGCTCAAAGGCAGACTTCGTCAAGTATCAATGATAGAAGAATTGTGCAGGTTCTGTTTTTCTTGTTTCTTGAATTATGTACTTGATAAAGTTTGTTTGCTGCATAGCTGTCTTACAATTTCAACATTCTATAAAACATGCTTTTTTGAGATGTTACTTGGGTGACTGTAAGTATGTTTTAAGGGCTCTAGAAAATACAAAATGATTTGGCTATGACTGACAATAAAATTAGGTTTACTATTAAAAGTCAGCCTTCGTTTCGACATTGGGCAAAAGAACTTTATCAATTTTTAAATTTATAAATGGGATATTAAACATGTAGCAAAGGCATTCGTATTTCCAGTCTGTTTACCAATTTTAAAATTGCACAATTAATTTTTCCTAAAGATTGACAATTAGTTCAGACTTTCTAATGGGTTTGGAGTTTGGACCCATTATGCTATTAAGGCCGTCTTAACGCATTGGATAGTAAAAAGGATCTTCAAGTGTAGTGTGATTTTCCTTTTGTATTCTATGTTTAATTAGACACATATCCTATTATCACAAGATATAGATGCATTAATAGTATATACATATAATATATTAGTCCATAAACCTGAAAGTTCCCAATTAGTATAATTGGTATTGAATTTACAACAATTGATTGTGGAAATGATCATATTTGCCAATTGGGAGATTATCTGTTTTCATGAGTACACATATCCGTCCTGATTACATAGTCAATATTGTTTAAGCTCCTTCTCGCAAAAGCTTCAGACGCAGAAAAGCGTGTATTAATACAGAGGATTATAAGCAAAACATCATAATGTAGAGCCCAACTTGGTCATGTTTACGTATTGCTTAATTTCAGAAGATACAACAGCAGATCGCCGAAAAGGAATTGTATTTGTCTATAGATATTCTATTATTCTTACGTAGTAACATATTGTCATTTGGGAAAAAATAATGCTGGAATAGTCGGAATTATATGTGTGGACTTAAGAGAATACTGATTTGACAGAAAGGAAGACAAGGCGACAGGATTGCTTACATAAGTAGGGAAGTCTGGAGAGAGAATGACAAAATCCAAGCCGAAGAAAAGAATCAAATGAGGTTCATGTCAATGGTCAACCGACTTCAGGGATTTGTTCAGAGGAGACCAAGCCGACCAAACCGCAGACATGAAATGCAATTTCCCAAGCCGGATTCCCAACCAAAGGCTCAAATCCTGTAATGACAGACTGACAGACAGAGAATATTTTACTGTACTCTTGGCTTACACGTTTCATTATTGGATTAAAGGTCATTCATACTGTGTGCGGAGGACGTTAATGGGAAATCCGGGTATTACTTCCATTTCGCCCAATCCCCGTTATTCACAAATCCTGAACACAAAGGGCCAAAGGGGCTTGTCTGTCGCCTGGAATGATAATTATTTATAATTTCGACCCTCAAATTACTCCAATTTGAAGTCGGATTACCAGAAACCGAATTTTGGATGAGAAATCCGATACTTACGAATTAATGGATGTTCAAGAGCTTCGTCAACCTCTAATTTGGCTATTACCTAAGAGCTTACCAGTCTAAATTCCCTTGAATTGTGATGCTGGAGGTGGCAGTTAATTCAATTTGACTATTGCCAGTGGTGGGTCGAATGGAATAAAAGACAAAGCATTGTCATGTGAAAGGTGAAAGACAATTTATTACAGGACGTCATTAAATGTAGTACATATACAACCAGTTCTCCCCCACGACGAATGTTAGAGTAGAATATCATATTCAAAACGACAACTTTTCTTTTAAAACATATTTTTAATCACTTTAGGCAAATTCAACCTGGGGTCAAAATTGTATTGATCGACTAACATTTAAAATAAATAAACATTTATAAAGCTTATTTTTTCAGTTTTGCATCAAAAAATGAATTGTGATGCAAAGGCATCAAAAGTGGTGAAATTCGACAATCTAAAAATATTGCATTTTGTATCCAGTCTAGCTCGAAAAGAAGTGTGTAGGGCAAAAATAATGGGATATATTAAATGAGTTCATAATTCAATTTTAGTTTGATTAGTGTATCATTTTCTTTCTTTTTTCGTTTTGGACACTTGTACCTTAGTTAATTGTAGTCTGTATTCTAATTATCACTTGACACTTCATTTAAAAATTACTCGTTTCGGCAAAAAGCAAAATAGATGTACATACTATATCCACTATATAGTAATGATAAATGTAGCTGAAAAAAGTAAACATGGCCTTAGCTTATGACGAGGCTTAATTGTTTATCTAAAATCTATTAATACTACCCAATAAGTCGCTCATGATGATTTAGACCGGATGGTATATATTTGTAATATTTAATATTTTGTTGTTTTTGAGTCTATAAATAAGAACACCCTATTAAAAATACATTTTTTGGTCTCGAAGACGCGGCTTACTGGTGTGAGATTAGAGCAATTTAAATCTATAAAACGCAGTATGTATATCACAAAAGGAAGTTTACATAATTTGTGGTGCTAAAAGCGTCATGAGCTTCGTAGCCGGATAATGATAATGGAGTTAGCCGATAGACTATAGGCCTAAGTTCCACCCTATTTTTAAAACCACCCTTAAAAGTATTGATCATTATAAACACTGCGCCGTAGGTTTCTATCATTATTTCCAGTCTTAATGTAAAACAATACTAGAGCGGTCAAATTTCTGCAACTCGAGCTGGTCTTCATGTGAGATTTTTCCCTTTTTAGAATAATTCCTCTTCATTACTCCAAGGAAGGGTCATACTCCAAGACGGAGTATGAAAAGAGCAATAAATGGATACATATCAATCAAATCTATATTCAATGTTAGGCAACGCTAGATCCTATTTTTACGGCAATATATGTACCGAGAAGACTGAAGGTGTCCTACCTCTTTGAATCAACATGAATTTCCAACCGCCATAGGGCAAGTGTCAAATGTCAATCCAAAGGCCAAGTGTTAATAACCTGCCCAGTATCGGGTGAAAGTCTGGTTGTCGAAATAATTGCGGTGAAAGTAGACTATCGGATGTCATCATGAAAGGAAATGTAGAATTTAAAACAAACGCAAGCAATTGTGTTTTTTGATTGAGTTACAGGAAAGTACAGAGTTCTGTATTTTGTTGAACTTCCTAATGAAATTTTACTTTGAGGAGTTCATTTTTAGCTTTTTTAACTAGTTTTTAAGAAAACTTCATCGACACACCCTTTGCTTTGTACTTTGTACATATGTACTTTTATTGGTTAATTATGTGGCATATCACAAATGAAAATGGTATGCCACAATATATTAAATAGCACAAGCTGAAAAATCATTTTAGAAGGACCATATTGTAATACAAATAGTGCAAAGTTATGTATGTATAAGGTGAATTGATTTTATTTAGATCGGTTGGGCACATTGTAAATGTAATGCTGTATGTATTCTAATATTCTCGGCTGACTGACTGGGGTGGATGGATGAATTGGAGAAGAAATAAATTGTTTGATCGATAAAGTTCAATTTTAATGGAAGCACAAGAGCTCTGTGGCTTCGGTTACTTTGAAATGTCCTTTGCCAGAGTTTACTTACAGACTACGGAGTCTGGAAGAGGAGAGGATGTAGATTTGGAATAGGATATGAAGGAGAGACAGGTAATGCATATCGATTATTTCGAATTCCAAACATTAGTCGTCTGATACTCCAAAACCTCTTTGTGTAACTCCTCTTACAAAAAAACGTATTCGATACTTCTTCCTACTCTGAATGTTATATGTCTTATGTAAAAAAAAAAAACATCTATGACTGTCTAGAAGTTCTCTTGCAATCAAATCGGGATGAGTTGTCTACCCTTATTGCAAAGTGTAAATAATTCTGCTTCCTTTATTTCTTACCGTTTATAAGCTAGATCACTTGAGAAGGAATGGTTTATTTCATCGATTGATGAATGGCTCTAATATGCCATGTTCTTAGCTGTGATTCTTAGTTCGAAATTATATCTGTTTTTTAAAAAATTAATTCCGACCCAATAGAACATCGGCCAGATGATCCAAGGATACAAAAGCACCAATGACTTTCTCCATCTCCATCCCCCAAGAAACCTAAAATGGAGTTTCTATGGAGTAGTAGGGAAATCGTTGGTTTGCAAAAGTCCTGATTTATTAATTTAGCTACAGCATCATTCAGTACCGAAATCTTTGTGCAAAGAAGCCGTAAGTCCCTTAAGAATTGTGGAGTTGGCTACTAAAGACCGAAGACACCATCATGCACCAAAGATACATATTATGGAGAAGGCAGACAGGGCAACCTACTTTCCGAAATCAGTCGGCCGTTTATTCGTACCTAATACATTGCGACAAAACAAATCCCTCGTCAACACTGCATCTCCATTCTCTATTCTTTGTAAAAGAAGTCTTGTATGCATTTGAACTTTGAAGCCATTGCAGTTGCACAAGCTCTTGTTTTCTAAACGGTGACTGGGATGGGTTTTTATTTTATTCTGCTGGTCCTGGTCGTGCTTGGGTGCTGCATCCGCTTAAATCATCTCAAGTCTCAGCCACACTCGACACACTTACTGCAATTTATACGGACATTCATGAAATCTGAAATCCCAAGGCAAACCCCACGACCGGAATCAGGTCAGGCCTAAATGAGTTTTTTTGGA
The DNA here is from genome assembly GCA_034695115.1 of Desoria olivacea. Taxonomy (NCBI): domain Eukaryota; kingdom Metazoa; phylum Arthropoda; class Collembola; order Entomobryomorpha; family Isotomidae; genus Desoria; species Desoria olivacea. Next base: position 5,241 of record JAQFZA010000588.1, on the reverse strand, counting down.
GGTTAAATATGGACAATCTGTAGTCTTTCTCCTGTCCTCGTCCTTATTAAATACGTGTGCAATGCCAACTAGGGAGGTTTTAAATTCTATTGCAGACAAAGATGCCATAGCATATGATGCTGATAATAGATACATACGAAATGTATCAAACTAATCCAAAAACAATAGAATGTTCCTTCAGTTAACGTCCGGAAGATATAGAAAAACTGCAAACGGTATGCAATTGTAGGTACATGTATACGGTATCGAAAACTAACGTGTAATGTTATCAATTACACTAAACGGAGAAATTAGGCAAACACAACCAATTTCAATTTCAAATCAATCACGTTAACATAATTGCTTGTGTTAAAATCATCTTCTTGTCCTTATGAACCCTTAAGACTTTCAGACAAATATTTACAAAATTCTAAATTAAACCAAACATTTTTTTAAAAAACGTCTCTTAAAACGTTAAAACTTCAAACCAAAATAAAGTTAAATGGATTTGAAATGTTGAAATGTCGTGCATCCATTAATCCAAATTCCGATCCAAAAAAGGCAAAAACCAGCCTTGCTTTTTCCCCTTTCTTGATAGCCTCCGTAAATGAGAAGACGGTGAGGTGTGAATGGGCGAACGTGTGAAGGAATGTCATTAGGCAGGGAATTAAGAATCGGTGGGAGTCTGGTGACTGGTGGTGGTGGTGGCTGAGGATGTTTTGACGGGAGTTGATGTTGATGATGTTATCGTCAAGGCAGAAGCAGAAGCTAAGGAACCCCAGACACGTGTCCAACCCAGTCTCTCTCTACAATATATAGGGAGTCGTAAGTTATTATGCGTACGTACAGAGCCTAGGCTTTTATTTACAACTGGCTATGCGTTATTGGGGAACCCTCTCGGTTCGGGTTTTATGTTTTCATTCCGTAGACCCAGAGACTCAAAAAGTATTCCGAGTTCGGAGGCAGAAAACCCGGGCTTTCCGTTCCCCTCCGTCAGTCAATTTATAAGGTTTAGGCGGGGAATGTACTATGTAGGGACTTTTTACTTTCTACTACTACTATGAACTACTAATTCAGTATTACTACAAAAATTACGGGCATTCCATGTGCTCCGAATGGCCAATAGAATCAAGTTTGAGCCGTGAAAAGTTGACGGCAAGCTAGATTGGATTTTGTAGACTGTAGTAGTGGGGCCGATGTTTTGACTTTTAAATTGTAATGCTTCACTTCAAGGAAATTACACGTAAAGGGATAAACGATTGTAATCTACAACTTCCTATATTTTTTGCTTCCAGCTCCTTACAACTTCTTAGAGCATCCTTGTCATTTTTCCTCCTGCTATCTAGAATCCATATTTAATATCAAGCTAGGCCAGTCCTCCAAATTTAATTTTAAACGTGTTTTTAAGTTCCTCCAAGTCCTTTATTGACGTTTGACATTCGGAGGCTCCTGATGACTCCTATTATGATAACATCCCGTACGTTTTTTAGTGACACAAAGCCTATCGACCTCAATGCATATTCCAGTCTCCAAGTATTTAAGATCTTGACATTCTGACGCGCTTATTCTGCATTAATTCTAGCGAGGATCCTGATCTTCAATTAAGGGCATGACATAATCCTTAAAACAATCGAGCTAGAGAAGAAAATGTATCTAAAATTCTAGGAAGTTCAAGTCCACGAAAAATGTAAAATCCACCCCGTCCACTACGCATCCAGCAAATCCAGCCTGAAGATCCGAACTTTTGCTGCACTTTATACACAATACTATGTGTAGTAGGTACCTATTACATATTATCATCTCCCCCACCACCAACATTCAACATTCACCATTCAAGGTTGTTGAACTTCCCCGTATGAAAATAATTTATCCGGGGGGTTTGTTATTACTCCACAGCCTTCCCAACGGTAGGGAATATTATAATAGTGGGAATAGTCCCCATCCCGGGCGGGTTGTATCCAAAACTTCGGGAAGATATCTAGACTCTAGCCATGTCTATATACAGCCAGGCATTTCAAATACATCCTTATATCAATTTACAGCCTTATCCTCCATATAAATACACATCTACAGAGGAAGCATATATGGATCTATAGTCTACTATCAACTTGTACTACTATCAACCATCCACAGGGCTAGGGCAAAACGACTAAACCAGATCAGACAGTGAAGAATAGGCTCTGAAATACGAAGAAGGGTAACCGAGCCTCCTAAAGCCCGGGTTTTGTACGGTGGACTCCAGAACCCTTTAGCGGGTAGGAGAATAGAGAAAGAAATCCTTCCTCACTCTTATATCCCGATCATCGGAGGCGTCAGAAGTGCCCCATTATTGTCCCTATAACAGTCTCCCTATGGATAGTGTCTACTTTTCACATACAGCACGGCTTCTAACCAGAGGTATAGGGGTGGATGTGTAGCTCGTATGGAAGGGTTTGTCTGGAGGATCCAGTCTATAGAGAGGACAGACACGCATTATTGTAAATAGTAGTAAAGTGTAGGAAAGCGAGGGGTTGGACTCGTCGACTGGCTCACCACGTGCCGGAAGGATCGATACTTTTACGCCAGAAGAGTCGACTTACGACGGGCTACCCGAAATCCAGGAACTACAACCTTTCCGAAATCTCTTTCAAATATATTTTTATATTATTTCATGACAGTCGACCTCACCCTCCCTTCCTCCCTCCGTTCGAAGGAGAGACTTTCACTACAGCCGATTCTAGTGCAATGGTTACAACCATCACCGACACCAAAAACCAGACAGTTTGCCCACTATGCAACATCACAATCTACCACTCCCGAAGAGGAACTATTCAGACTTTTCAGACTTCAAATTCCGAGTCCTTCTTGTCAGAATGGAGGCAGGCGACGAGAGCCTGGGGAAACTTTACTTTTTTAATGCCTGGATTTAAGCCCCGAAATCAATAGACATTGCCCTACTCTTGCAGAGGCAGAATATTAATAATTAATAATAACTGCTGGCTTGGGTTTCTTAGAACAAGTGTTGACATGTTGACATGCATGATAAGTCTGATGATAAAGCTCTAGACGTCCATGTCATAATAAGTATTTCTTAGCGAATGTGGATGGGAAGAGGGTCAAGTGCTTTGGGTAATCAAAACACGATCAGGCAGGCATTTTACGATCACTCTAAGCCAATCCATATCTTATCGAGATCAAAAGGGGTATTATGTCATAAGGCTGTTTTATGGGTGTTTGGGTAAGTTTATGGGCGATAAGCCTAGAGTAACGGGAGGGGTGCTTTTGAGGCTGGAGTTCGAATGGAGGGCTTGACACAGTTGATCTGCTGATAATCTCGGGCTACAGACTATTGACAATGCACTTCCAGAGCTTCTGAGGTCATTCACACCAGAAAGGCTGATTTGGGCGTAGGGGGGATGCACTCACGCACTCACGCACTCATTATCATCTCATCATCATAGTACTCATTCTTAATAAATTCATACATGCATAATATCCTCTGGAGTTCCAGTCCACACAAAGTTATCCAGCAAGTCGATAGAGAATCGTTGAGCAAGTGGTACATGCACCAACTTAATTCATTCCAAGTCCTTCTTTTGCAATATTATGAACTCACACATTCCACCTCTAAAAACTTTTTGCATAAAAGTATCCAAGTGGCTTGGATTTGGAGTCCTCTCTCTAAGATTCTTTAAATATTCGAGTCCCTTCATCTTATAACAATGCAGCCTAGACCGTGGCCTGTAAATGTAACATGCTTTTTAAAAGCTAAACTGTTAGTTAACAAAACTAGAGGAACAAAGAATATTTTAGAGCGAAAAAAAAATTAAATCTAAAGGGGAAATTGAACAAAATGACAGATATTCAGTATCAACAATAAGGCAGCCCTACCCTGCTTTTGCAAAGATGGTCAAAAAGTCGAGTATTGGCCGTCTTCTGTTAGCTTATGTAAACATGGAGGGCTCAAATGTGTAGAATTGATATTTTGATATTATATCCCGGAATTTATTAATCCTCAACCGACACGCACAATTCAACACGAATGACAATCCGCAGAAACTGAAGGCGGAGGAAAGTAAAAACTAATCAAGAATTCATTCTCCAATGAATTACAAAGCCATCAAGGAGGATTCTACAAAGGAATGAGCAATGCATTACATAAATTACATTACAATTACAATTCCATTCTTTCACTAAGCCAAAGCCGTAACCAGGGCCGTCAACAATGGAGTAGTTTAATTTATGCTGGAGGAATGCATACGAGATTATTTAATGGAAGTAACAGGTCCATTAGGGATTAAGTCAACTCTCCATTCATCCATTCCAGCATTTCCTCCAGCTACACTTTTCCAGGGTTAAATTAATACAGAGGCAAAGGTGGCAGAGAATTCGTGGTGGCCAAATGGAGACATGAATTATGGGACATAAAGGGCAATTAAATTGTCACTATGTAATAACAGGGACATTTGTTCAAGACAGTCCTCGTTCGTGTATTAAATTATTTCAATCCCAAATCCAACTCCCTCATCCAGTAGTGGCATTGGCATAGCATTCCAACCACTACTGCCTGTCCTTCTATTTCTCTGTACAATTTCCACTCAAGTTACAATTACTATTTATTACCGTTTATTGTAGATTGTAGATGCTAGGCTGGAGTTATAGGTTCAAACCAATCGGCCAGAGTTACGAATTCAATAACATCAAGGCAAGCCAAGCCAGCAATTAACCCTGTAAGGAGTTTAGGCATTTAAACTTAATTCCTCTGTTATTTATTTAAACGACTTGACGTTATTTCCATGTGGGACATGTACATATGTATGCAAGAATTTATCAAACTTCCACCTAGCTAGTTTCCTTGTGCTTAAGATGAATTACATTGCTTGGGTCTCCTTATGCAAAATAAACGTAGAGTATGAAAGGGAAAGGGCCATAAATATTACTTGGATGACTGTCTAATGATTTAGACATTGCCTATAGTTTAGCCGATGTGTTAAAGTAAGTGCTAAGTCAATTAGGGAATTAACGATCATTTACTACATTCCTAATCCATTTGCAAAACCACGAACAAAGCCCTGCTCATTCAGAGCCTTAAAAGATGTACAACTATGAGTATGGACTGTAGCTGAAAACGTACATAGAAGGCTCCCTAATTATGTTATCATGAGTGTTTAAGGAGTAATCCTAACTGTTAAATATCAGACTAGGCGTTATTTTGTTTACAAATAGTCATGTTCTCAATTTGGGGAAATATGGTATGAAGTAGAGAAAGTCCAGAGAAAGTTA
>JAQFZA010000587.1:0-16440 GCA_034695115.1 Desoria olivacea | reverse complement strand
TACGGTTCAATTGGTCTATCATACTCATTTTTTTTATTTTGGAGGTTTTGTAGTTAATTGTAGTACTGTATTCTAAAAATAACATGTTTTTAAAAAGACGATGTTTCAGTCAAAACGAATTCTGAACTGCTACATCAGAAAATCCTTCCTGCACATTAATGGACAGTATATTACATAATTACAATATATGAAGAGGTATTTGAAAGGAGGTGTTGGAGGTATAATGCTGGAATAAATGGTGGAGCTGATTTGAATAAGTTCCTTCCGTTTTTAATGATGAGTTGCAAAACGGACCCAAGTCGACCTGAACCTGTCTACTGTGTACTAAACCGATACTTTATTGAAATAAGACATTGAGGATGAATTGATGAATAGAAGTGGATGAAGACGTTCCCACAGTCTGAGAAACGAAGAATTCAAAGTCAGAATACAAGGCGGACTTATTTCAGAGTCCCGACGAGCTGCCAATGAATTCTGAATCGGCAGAAAGGCTGGTTTTTTTGCGGCTGGTAAAATTGCACGAAATGAAGCAAGAAGTTCCCAGCCTTCTTTACCTTTTAAATGTTTTTTAAATGTTTTTTACAAACATGGAGGAGTAGGTGGGGGATGATTATCGGGAAAAGGTGACTGAAGCGAGGAGACGTTCAGAAGCAAAAAATCAAATCACATCAAACTCGGATTTTTTTCCGGAAATCTGAAATATCCCTTTAAAGCCTTTTAAGCCTTCGTTGATACTGATGAGGCATCGTCAGTTAGTTAGTAAAGTTACGAAATCAATTCTCCCATGAACATTTGCCTTCCTGATTTCTCACTCTCATTGTGGTGGTGACCGAAACAGAAGTAGGAGAAAAAAGTCATCAAACTATATACTCATGTGATTTCTCATTCCGGCATGGCAAACAAATAGAGTTTATGCATACTGCATTCATTTGCCGTGTTTTGACTCCATTTCTTGATTGATTGTATTATTATGGGAATCGGTTGGAGACTTCCCATACCTCTCCTCCTCTGTGGATGAATGGGATTTGAATTGGAATCCTTTGCTAATTTCATTAAAGAGTCAACCCGACTGGAACTGACGACTTACCTGACCAATCCAAAGCGGACAGGCATCATATCAAATTTCAGAATCAAATCAAATAGAGTTTAAATCTATTCAAAAGTATGTTTACTTTGCTTTGTTTCTTGTTCAAATTAAAGAATGTAACAAAAAAATAGTTGAGGTTGTGAAACACGACAGTTTGTATTCAGCTATTTATTTTATTCAAATATGTATTTGACCTAATGAATGAACATACGAGTATTATTTTTTATTTCGCAAATGTTATTTCCAGTATGTACCTATCCTATAAAATACTCGGTGGGATTTGTTTTTCTGCTAAGGTTAGAAAATTGGGCTTCTGCTTGTAAATGAAACAATAACTCGTCCCTTAGTATTAATGTATTTATTGCAATTTTACTATTGTTGTTGTTGTTGTTGTTGTTGTTGTTGTTGTTGTTGTTGTTGTTGTTGTTGTTATATCACTTTTCACGATAAATTGTAGATAAGGAGATAGAGTATTGTCCCGTTTGCAGACTGGTTTAGTGGTTTAGAAGAACATTCGATCTTAACCATCAAGATACACCAATTGTTCACAATAACAAGTCAATTAACTAGTACCCAGTGTCCCAAAATGATGTCCACTTCTCCATCCTAACATTACTACATTGAGCATATGCAAACATAATTTTAGGACACCCGGCGTATGAATGCTATGGGATTGGATATCCGGAAAAATTACGTAATTATCGAATTATATTTACCCTTTGACTGATGCCAGTTTTGGTTTCGTAATAACCAAACTCCTAAAATTCCAATACGTACGGCTCTGCATATGCTTACTGTCCCATGTGGATTTGATGATATAAAGCCGACCAATTCTGCCTCAATATTTTTGAATCGGCCTGTTAGCTCAAGTGGTAGAGCATCTTCCACTACGCAGTTACTGCAATGGTACGATGAATTTTCCCATAAACTACTCCACTAAAGCGAACTCACTCAGGTGTTTTGGGATCAAGCGTGCTTGTAAATAATAATGTTATTATAATTCCAATGATTGGACTTATAATAACTTGAATAACGACGAGGAAAGCGAGGGGGTTCGAACCCTCTCACAGGCCACTTTATTTTTGCCAATTTTGCATAACATTCTTAGGACTATAAGAAACAATAATGGAGTTTATTACCTATGAGATGACAACCAGTCTGCAAATTCAATTCTTCAATTCACTTCAATTCAATTCTTCAATTCAACTGTGGCTTCAAGAATTCAAGTCTGGAGTTGGAATCGCTTAGGGATGTTTTCCACTGATGTTTATTTAGCCTGTACTTGAGATACAACCGGTCAAATAAAATAGGTCTGGTCTTCCCAGGTGGCAGAAATGCAGGAGAAAAATAAATATAAATGTAGGTGCGTAAAAACGTCCTTAACCTACAAGGCTAGTCGGACAAACAAACAAAGCCAAATGGTTTAGTGGTTTAGAAGAAAATTCGATCTTAACCTCCAGAATACATTCATGGTTCAAAATCACAAGTCATCCCAAAATTATGTCCACTTCTACGTACATTACTGCATTTAGCATTACCGTATGCAAGCAAACAAAATTTTAGAACACCCGGTATATGGATGCTGGGATTGGATATCCCGAAAAATTACGTAATTATCCAATTACATTTACCCTCTGACTGATGACAGTTTTGGTTTCGTAATAACCAAACTCGTGTGTAAGGCTGTGCATATGATTACCGACAGAAGTGGATTTGGTGATATAAAGCCGACCAATTCTGCCTAAATATTTTTGAATCGGCCTGTTAGCTCAAGTGGTAGAGCACCTTCGACTTCGACTACGCAGTTCCTGCAATGTTAGGCGTATGTACGATGAATTTTCCTATAAAAGACCCAATATTGTGATCAAGCTTGATATTAAAGTTACGTTATTAATCATTAATGATAGACGATTTACTTCCTTATAGGAGTCTCAACAGCGTATTTGCTTTTACAGAACATATATAGCAACGTTACTTGTATCCACGATGCAAAACGACGTCGTTAAACGTGGGTTAACCTGAATAACGACGAGCAAAGCGAGGGAGTTCGAACCCTCTCACAGGCCACTTTATTTTTGCAAATTTTGCATGACATTCGTAAAACTATAAGAAACAATTATGGATTTTCCAACCTATGAGAATTTAATAATAAAAGTCAAAATCTAGCGGAATCCGTTTTCCATGACGGGGTCAGTTGGATTTGGGCAAAAAGGAAATAATTACCTACTAGAAATTGACCTTAAAATGAAAGTAAATTGGATGATTGTGTATGCAATGATTGTATTACTTTTAAAGGAATTTTAAAATAATATTTATAAACTTTTTTAAACCCTTTTCCTCCGAGGTCCAAATATTCATAGGACAAACTGACTACAACAACATCTTTTTGAAATCATAGGCACTATTGTCGAAATGATTGTTCGAAACGAAGACGAGTCGGACAAACAAACAAAGCCCAATGGTTTAGTGGTTTAGAAGAAAATTCAATCTTAACCATCAGGATGCACCCATTATTCACAATCACAAGTCAATTAACTATTACCCAGTGTCCCAAAATGATGTCCACTTCTCCATCCTAACATTACTACATTTAGCATTACCATATGCAAACATAATTTCAGGACACCCGATATATGCTGGTATTGGATATCCGGAAAAATTACGTAATTATCCAATTATATTTACCCTTTGAGTGATGACAGTTTTGGTTTCGTAATAACCAAACCCGTATTCATATAAAATGCCTGTACGTAAGCCTGTGCATTTGATTACTGACCAAGGTGGATTTGGTGATATAAAGCCGACCAATTCTGCCTAAATAATTGTGAATCGGCCTGTTAGCTCAAGTGGTAGAGTATCTTCCCCCATGCCCCCATGTAGTTTCTGTAATGTTAGACATGTGTACGATGTCTCCCAATTTTTGGGGAACAAGCTTGTTCCTAAAGTAACTTTACTGTTACTCCACGAAACGATGTTTGACGTCGTTAAACGTCGGTTAACCTGAATACCGACGAGGAAAGCGAGGGGGTTCGAATCCTCTCACAGGCCACTTTATTTTTGCTAATTTTGCATGACATTCTTAGGACTATGAGAAACGATAATGGAGTTTCTAACCTTTGAGAATTTAATAACAAAAGTCAAAATCTAACGAAATCCGTTCTTCATGACGGGGTCAGTTGGATTTGGATCAAAAGAAAATAATTACTATAAATTGACCTTAAAATGAAAGTAAACTTGATGAATATGTAATGATTGTATTACATTTAAATGAATTTTAAAATATCATTTATAGTTTTTTAAACAGTTTTACTGCGAGGTCCAAATATTCATAGGACAAAGTGTATAGACTGTAATAACATCTATTTGAAATCATAATAATGGCTCTATTGTCGAAATGATTACAAGGGGAAACGTCCCCACTGATTTCCATATAGAGATTTCGTCACACAACTAATACCTATTTGGAGAGGATAAATATCGTTTAACATAACAAATGACTAGTTTTAAAAGCCACCTCTTAAAATCATACAGCTACAGCTATCTGAGAGTGACAGAAATATTTAAAATCTATTAGATAAATTATGCCTTTTCTGAAATACAGGATTTCATTGCAAATTTTGTAAAGTTCCAACCACCTCCAATTAAATATTCCATATTTCCAGCAGGATTTGGCTGTGGTTTTATACACTCGGCTTTAAGTGATTTTAACCAGCTTCAACCGGCTTAACCCCCGGTTTTAAGCACTAAAATCGGCTAAAAATGGCTTGAACTGGTTTTAACCACCCGGCTTTAACCAGCTTTAACCAGCCTTAACAACCCCAGCCCGGCTTTTACGTTTTAATTTCTCCAACTTCCATCACATACCAGGAAGGTTTATTTGTAGAGCATTTCTCTAGCCAATTCAACGGTCTGTTTTCTCCCGACAACAACTGTGTTGGTTGACTCATAGACCGGTCGAGTCGAAATTGTCATTTAGCCTTCTATCTGTACGAAGATGTTGTAGGAAGGATGGACGGAGGAATTGGAAGACGGTAAAAAAAAGTTTATCTATCCCACCGAATTCCAGTCCCATTAGCTTATTCCTAAGAGAGGTCCTACAGAGTTTGTAAGTAATCCGAGCCGTTTTCTTGTCCAGAAGGAAGGGGTTAGTGAAATGTAAAAAAGATTCTTAAAAAAGACTGATGAGATTTGGCCAAAGAAGAAGCCTCTCCTTTAGTTAGTGGCATGTGTTCCTCTCTCATTTAAAAAATAATGTAAATCCAGGGAGGAAATGGGGACAAAAAATGGAGCGAAAGGGTTAAGTCAGACGACTAAGTAACACATCCCCGGGTATTTTTAGGACAGACCGGGATGAGAGAAAAAACCCTGTGAGCTATTCATCCATTCCGCTACCCGTCACCGTGCAAGAAGATGTCGGTGGGGGTTCGTGGATTGTGAGTGGATGACCCCGCCTGATCAACGTCGTGGAGGGACATCCCCGTGCAAATGCAAATCCTTCACTTTGGTCAGACTGACTTTGTCAAAGATGTTTAAGTACAAAGGGGGAGTCGTCTCGGACTTTTTTCTCCAAGCCTTCTGAAAACGGAAGGAAGTTTTTTAGGAACTCTTCATGTCCACAGATGCAAAGTTTAATTTTCATCTTCCAAAGGACTCAAAGAGTTTAGACTATTCTGTGTAGTCCAACACAAAAGGATTCAAACTTGTCTTCCTGGTTCTTTAGATGGGATAAAGCGGTGTGGAATTGTGGATGGTCTCTCTAGAATACGGGGAAACATACATTACTGTACATTTAGAAGCGAAAAAAAACGTTCTGGGCTAAGATTATGTCAAATTTGGATGAGAGTTTGAGTATTTTTGACTTCGTGATTGAAAGAAGCCCTTTGCAAATGATGATTGTTATGATGGGAAGCTGGCGGTTTGTGGTAGTCCTCATCGTCTGACCAGACTCATCTCATATCATCACCCAAATGTACACAATCCCAACTTCCAACTTGTCATCCTCAGAGAAGGCTGAAAAAAAATGATTTTTTTGCTGATTTTTATTCAAGTTGAATTGACATGTATGAGGTGAGGTTGGATTAAGAAGTTTCTGAAGTTGTAGAAGGAAAAAGTACACGGAGCCTAAAAGAATGGGGAGCTATAGTTGATGTTGATGGCTTGATAAAGGTTTGGGAGTCAGTCATAAGTCTGAGGAGTGATCATAAAGAAGCATAACATCATTGTTGGAAACTACAGAATGAGAATGGATTGTAATAAATGTGACAAGGGAGGTATGTTAATGGCCATTAGGGTCAATCTGACTCAAGGAGAGACCGGATGGACAGGGCGAGATGGAGGGAGGAGATATAATTTCATTACATCAGTCAAAGGAAGTCGGGAGTTGACTTTGTCTCCTTTAAACGATTCAAAGAAGGACAGGAAGAGGACCGTCTTCTTCAAACAGACGAAATCCACTCAATCCAAACTTTATGACTGCCTTAAATTATGTCTTTTGTGTCAAAATGAAGACGAAGATGTCAAAAGTCACCGTCTATGAAATGTCCAAACTCATCCAAATCGCCAATTCAGGGTTAGCCAATGTCAGATTTCGGTTTGATGGAGCTCGTAGATGTAGATTAGAATAGACTTAGCTCGTAGACGTGATTGGTAGTCGAGGATGGCTTGTATCTTCAAGTCTCTTGATTTCATGAGATTCGTATGATTTGTTGATGGTCGTGGTGCAAGTGGTTTTGTAGATTCTAGATCTTGAGCTTGAAAGTTAACGGAAGGTGGTGGGTGGAAGTATAAGTAATAAGAAGTCCACATAACGGGGAATTAATTATCCATTTCCTCACCTCAGCTGATGGAGAAACCAATTCCGTCCGTTTTTTTCCTTCAGCTCGGTCGTAAAGCACTTTTCCACTCGTTAAGTCGTACGTATTGGCCTGGACTTGGGCAACCTGTAACTCATTGTCTATTCCAAGCAACCTGAACATGTTTGTATTCCTCCTATACAGAAGCCATTAATGAAATAAGTTGAAATAATAAGTGATTAGGAGTTTGGAGGAAGATTGAGGGAGATAAGACTTGTTCCGCTTCTTAAAAGATAAGTTGAGTTGGGATACTGCGGAAGTCCTTGAGGCTATGCAACCATCTCCATTCTCTCAAATCAATTACTTCCTATCCTGGACTATGTAGTCTCTCCATTCATTTACGTAATGAGTTGGAGTGGAGATGATGAGGCTGAAAATCTAATAGTATTTCCAAGTATTCTAATGAATGGACTAAAAACAACTAATTAAGAGATTCTCTAATCCATTCCTAATCATTTTTTAAGAAGGCTTAAGATGACAGAGTTGACTAGAAAAATATAAATATTCCTCCCTTCTTCTTCTTCTTATGAGAAAAAATATTATTTTCTGTGGTAGAGGACAATTGTTGAAGTCTTGAAGTGAAGTGCCTATACATACTCGTATGTACAAGGCATAGGCTAGAGTTCTGTAGGGTTAGTATAGGAAATGAGTTGACCACAAACAGGCGGTTTAAGGAGAGGATTATCTCGTCATAAAAGTGTCAGGGGCTTCTTGGACTTCCATAAAAGCCAAGGCAGTTGGGACAAGTTAAGTGTGAGAGGAGGTGTGGGCCTCTTCTTTAATGTCTCCGTAAGTTGTAAAATGTGTGCATTGCGTACATGAAGCTGATGATGGATGTACGGGGAAGGTTGATATGGATGGGAAAATCAGTCCATTCTGACCCCACTGACCCCGGACCGACTGATCCCAAAGGTCCTCTTGAACCTAGAAACTATCTAGAAACGTCTAGGACATCGAAGCACATAAAAAGAGCCCCTTACGTTTTTTATCAGAGGATAAGAATTGTATTGGAGTGAGTAGCGTGACTTAGCAGTAGGGACTGCTTCCCTTGGAAATGGATGAAGAAGTCAAGGAGCATCTGGCACCGAAATTCGGTGCCTGTTTACATGTAGTTGAATAATATTGCTTGAGAGATAGCCATCGGAGCTTACTCCGTTATTCTGCTCATCAAGCACAGGTTTTTTATGTCCTGTCCAGAAGCAGAAGGACTTAAAAAAGAAGCCGGTGGTGGTTGTGGGGCACTTGATACTCTCAGTTCAAGTCCAAGGACTCATCTGCCCTCCGGTCCCAAATACAAAGTAGACTGGCTTGGAGGAGGGATGGGATTAATTGGATGAAGGTGGGTCAGGGTGTTCGAGGCTAATCCATCCGTACGTATCCAGCCTCTTCCTTCAATTTAACTTTTCATTCCCAATCTGCCAAAGTCCAAAGTAAATGTTAATTGTTTCAATGGACGAAGATGATTTGATGCACCATTCAGAATCACGTTGCAACTTCATAGGCGTTTGGTCATTCTACAATAACGGAATGATAGGCATCCATTCTGCATCAGTTCACATCATCCTCATCCATCCCTTGTTTCAAATTCGCAAAGGTTAGAATGGCTTCCGAATCTGGACATTATTTTCTCTAGTGAGATGATGACCCTATGTACATGTACCTATTCTCCTTATTCTGTCCGTTGGATCAGGTTACAAAAAAGGGGCTAAAAAACTCATGTAAAGTAAGAAGAAGGGTGTCTTGCAGATGTTTCCTTGGCATTCAATCCCTACACACACATTACTAAGCAAGGATACAAATACAACACTTGAGACTCCTTTATAATAACTTATTAACTATTAAAAATCTCCCTGTTTTTTCATCCTCTTCTTCTTCTTTGACAGAATTAAAATCTCCCTTTCCACTTCGTCTTCTGTTGTAAAAGATCGGCTCTCAAAAAAACTTCTTCAAAGTCCTTCAAAGCCATCTCTAGTGTTCTTTAACTCTTAAGTGATTCGTAACTGTACATCCATTATCAACATTATGCATAATTAGTATACACTATACAGCTATCTAAAAAAAAGTCGACCAGCATCAATTTTGGCATATGATACACCTTTTTGACCGAAATTCGAGGAAAAATCCGAATATGTTATCAGACCAGGATGGACAAAGGCTCGTGACCTTTACAATCATAATGTCGAGCTTAATTTTGGATGACCCCCATCACCCATCTCCTGTGGTCACTTTATAGTCATCTTGAAAGTTTTGATTCTTTGACACACCTTGACAATTACAATTCTTGAGCATTTTGTGTCAGTGTCAAAGTGTAGATGTAGCTTTGATTTTAAATTTAGGAAATGTGGACACGGTTTGTTGATGGGTCTCACTTAAAAAAATGAGAGTGTAGTGTCTAGAATGTTTTTTGAGCTTGGTAGGCCTGTTGATGGTAAATGTAGATTTGCACGGTTTTAGTCCCTTGCCCTATCATCTCCATCCCAGCATGTCATTTGCCAAACTGCCTAATCCTTTATGGAAGGTGTGGACCGTTAAATAGGAACTCTACCTCTCCAACCTCCTTCATATCAAAATAGGAAGAGTGCAGAATCAATTGGGATGGGCAGAGAAGTTTAAATGGTTTCATGGGACGTGGTGGCTAATCAAGCCATGAAAACAAGAATCAGAAGAAGGCCCTCCTATTTCCTACCACTTTTTATCCACTTATTAGAGCATGGTATTGTCAGAGGGATACGGTTTGCAATTACAAACTCTTACAAAGCACAGGATCCTAAAACTAGATGGAACAGATACAGATGGACGATCAAAGAAATTATCCTCCTTTAAGAATTTAAGATGAAGAAGGAGGACTACAGCATGACGATGACGAGTCAATTCAAAACATCTTGAACTCTAACAGAATCTTTGAACATATTCTTCAACTTTATTCAGTTAGTTTATAGTTACAGAATCTCATAATCAACTACAAGAGGTTACGTTCATTTTACATGTACTTTAGTTTTGAAATTTTGCGAATTCACAGGATTGTAATTTCAAGATTTTCAGCATAAATACACAAAACTTGTTGGTAATTGTTAATTAAATCCCCTATGCTTTGATTGCACATATTCAACGTCAGTACGGAATTAAAGGTAAGAATTTGACGATGAGATGTTCGTCTGATTCTTTGCATTAGATTCCTTAGCTTTGGCCAGTAAAATTTCTACTTGAATGGAATTGAGAAACTTTCCTGAGGCCTGATAGGTTAATTTAAACGTTGTTAAAATGGTCATAACATGCCACAAAGGCTATCCTTTTGTCTTGTTCATTGGTATCTTCGATTGAATTTGGAGAGGAAGAATGTTGTCTAGGCTCAAAGTAATTGGTTGGTAAGGAAGCAGGTGTGGTGGACATGCTGAACTGATATGTAATACCGTTCCAAAAAGAATACATTCATCTTGAGCATTTGTATGTATTTCTCTGTAAATCTCTGCCTATTTTTACCCCTCTTTCTTTTTTAGGTTTTTTAGGGAGAAAAATATGAAAAGTGGAGGCGGATTTCGGTCCTTAAAAAGAGACTTGAATAGAAAAATAAGGGAGAGTTGGATTGTCAGTTTTAAAGTTGTAAAAAAAGTATAGAGAGGATTGTGGGTGATTAAGAGATGGACTCATATGTCCATTCTATTGTCCATTCCAGTAGCCTACCGTTTCTGTCCATTCTCCTTGCCCAAATGGTAAAGAAGCTCTCTGGTTTTTGTAGATGTTTTTTAAAACCAGAGAAGAAGTGGATAAAAAACCCATCCGGTATTTTTTAAAGATTTTTGCCCTCCTTGGTCACCCCAGATGGCTTCTGTTTTTTACTCCCACATTCAACCACACTCTACATTGTAGCTATACATTGTATGCACACATTGTCTGTACAATTGTCTGATGAGTTGTGAGTGTAATGCATTACGAGTTTAATGGATTGTTGTGCCAGAGTTTCTCAGCCTTACTGACTGACAGAGATGACCCTAGCGAAGGATGTGCGATGATTCCGAGACCATTCTGCTCCTAAAACTATTCAATCTATTCGTTTCCAAGTACAATATCGCCACACCTAATTCCAAAACTTAGGCATCTTTCTCTTAAAACACTTCCAAACCCTCTTCGGAACACGACTAGGATGTATGACCTGACCTGAGGTCGAGTCCACCGTCCCTTGTCCCTCCTTGTGAGGTAACAGCGATCAAAGAGGTAACATAGGGAAGTGGTGGATGACCCCGACGGAGGATGAGACGACGCGGTGGCGGATTTGAGTCCTTTGGTCCTCTGATTATTCCGTGGAATTCTCCCACGTTTCAATCCAATGTTGACTGGTGGAGCGGGACTAATTTTTGACAGGAAATATTTTCATCTCTCCTTCTTGTTCGAGGTGGACGAGGTGGGCAGTTTTTACCTGCAAAACTCTGCCTGCACGTAGACCTTCATCATCTTCTGGTCATGTCGCACTTTTTCCCCAACACCACCAGCTCATGTAGTTGTTTTATAAATGAATTATGGGAATCATAATATATGGCGAATCCCTCATCTCCTTCTCTGATCGCCTGGGACAGATCGTTTATCCTTCTTTAGAGAAGTCCACACGTGAGAAGTGACCACGTCTTCTCATGTCATATCATATCAACGCCATGTCCTCATGTTTCTTTATCACTTGGCTCCTAGCCTTAACAACCAGTACAAAACATACAGGACAGGATTCGAAGACTGAAATTATGATCTCTCTGTCCTCCCAAGGAGATATTTTTTTTTTGAAAGAAGCGTTATTTTTACACGGCTGACTGACTGAAGTGAGTAGTCGGTTTTAAAATGGTAAGGAACTGCATCTGGATTTCTTTACGTTACATTACGATAAAGGAAGAAGAGGACAGGGTGAGGAAGATTGGGCCGAACGGTTTAAGGGTCTCTTGTTCTGGCCGTCGGATCCATATGCTCCACTTTTTTCATCCAGTTCCGAATTTCAATGTTTTTTAATGGTGAGGGAACTGTTTTGAATATAATGAGAGACAGGAGATTCTCAGACCGAGTTTCGAAGCTTGTAAGAAAGTTAATATTTCTATTCGTGTGGAGGTTCAAGTGCAACTATTGCAAGATGTTGAATAGAGGATGTCAACCCTCCTGAACTTCTCCCACAATCTCCCTGTCCACATAAAAAACGTAAATAAGAGACTGGAAGATTGGCCATTTCGTTGGCAACGGGATTTGAAGCTCCAACGGCTATTTTTGGCCACACTCTCCTCCACATCAAGTACAAAATGTTAATCCTTCCATTCTTTCTGACAATTCTGACTCATTTAAAGAAGCGGAAGGAGTAGATCTTAGTTTTGGTATATGAGGCGAGCATGAATCTACAATGTCGACTGTTTCGTCCAATTTAAAGACGCACGTTCCACACTTGGACCTGGTACATGGTCTTTGCGCCTAATGAAAAAAGCACAAGGACAACACACCAAGCTTTTAAATCGGATTGCATTCATCAGATGAGATCAGCATCCGTCGATTGAAACCGTCAGCCCGGGCACCGATTCCCAATCCCCAGTCATCCATTTCTTATCCTTTTGCTGTAATTCCACATCAGGGGTAGCTTTCCTGCCCTTTGACACCCAATCTACAAAAGATGGTTGAAGGGTATTGACCCACTGTCCTCATCAGGGGCTACTTTCCGTTTCCGACTCCCATGTCATTTAGTTTAGAGTCATGTTGGTGGGAATTGAGTGTCAACGAGCCTCATGCATCAAGTTTATGCTGAAACCTAAAAACTGCATCTGTGGGCCAGTAATTAATGCATCTTGACATTTGAAGAAGAAGAGCGTGGAAATGTTTGGCTGACTTAATCCTTTGGTTTCATGAGGTCATATGTGTGAGTAAAGGGGCAAGATGGAAAGTTGGCAGATGGAGAACCCTCCCAGCCCTTCACTAACTAACTTCATACTAAACTATTTCCACTATGTATCTCTCCGGCTAAACTCATCTTATGTCATTTTTTAGCCGATTTTTTCTTATCTCCAGCCTAGTCCATATGTGTCCTACCCGACACAGTCCACTGTCTCATCCTTCCTCTATTCTTGTCCTCATTAACATCTCCTTCGCCTGCTGTAAAAAACGGCTGTTTTATCCGAGGTTGGTATGGAAATCCCCTCCACCACCACCGTAAACTACAACCGCTCTAATGTCTTATAACGCCCGACTGTCCTGAGTTAGCCAGCCTCGTATACGAGTATACGACAGATCACTCTCACGGGATCTCTTTTTACATCTACTAAGCCAAAAATAGCCCAAAGGGTTAGTTAACTCTTTAAGACTGGACGGACGGAGTTTTCATAGTCTCATCCTTAAGTCGGCTAAGTCTCCCGAATTCGATACAGCCGTTTTACCAGCCTCTCCTACCTCCTTGAGAACTTTTTCGAAGAAGAGTAGGCCAGCTTTTACATCTGCAACCTGAATCAATTGGTAAAATTGAGACTTTTTTGTGCAGATATCTTCGGCATAGTTCCAGATTCAAGGGCAAAGGTCAACTATTTCGTGTTAGCATGCAGCATATCCAATCCATGTCATTTAAACACCTTGAATAGAATATAAACAATAATAACAATGATTTTAAGTTCAGAATATGTGTCAGTTTCTCAAAGCGGAGCCGACTCCTTCGAAATCCAAAGTATAGGTAATAGAGGATTTAAGAATGAGGAGAAACGTCTTATAGCCAGAGCTCATAAAAAGGTTTCCGTTCCATTAAAAAGGCTGCAGGTTGGAAGGGAAATAAAAATTCCTGACTCACTGCAGTTAACCTTGGCCAAATGTAACGGAACACACCTTCTACTATGCAAACTGTATACAAACACTACAAAAGCACTTCTGCATCTTCAAACATGAAAACCCCTTGTCACAAATTACAAGTATAAAAAAAATGAGAGGCGAAGAAACCTATTGGCACTTCACCTTCTTTCTCCATGTACATATTATTATTATACCTTACATACTTCCACATCCAACATCCACAACCAACGACCCTAAAAAAACAGAGGCTGCTCTGACTCTGGTATTAAAAAAATAGTAAAAATTAATGAGATCAGAAAGCCATAAGAGATGAAGTGCCCTACGGTAGGTAGGAGATTTGCATTCCCCACATCTGTACTTTCTGTTCTACATGGAAAGTACAATAGGAGAAGCTATAACATCATACCGTTACGTACAGAAGAGTACATAACGAGTCGTCCATAAAACCTTCAGCTCAAAAGTATTCTAATAGACTACTTATGATTATGAATGAGGATGATGGTGTTGGATCAGCCGTGTTTATTTGAAAAAAATCTTGTACACATAATATTCTTTATATTAAAACAAGGAGAGACGAGAGACGACCTGCAAAATGAAGGATGAGGCTGAATTGTGACTTTGGATTCCGTTTTAGACTTGGGGTAAATTGAATGGGACATGACAAGCCGTAAGATTGGATTAGTCACTTAGGAGTCAGTCAGCCTGCTGTATCTGTACTGCTGAATTACGTACTACAAAATGTTATGATCCATTATTCGGAGTTCCTTAAACTTAAAGGATTTTAAGGGCTGCAGTTCCAACCTCGTCGATGGTTGGGAGAACCGCTTACCTGTCCACCTGAATGAATGGAGGGGGACTGCTTTCCCCGGATGATATTTACGTCGTCTCTCTTATCTAGTCAAATTCAGAAGAGATCATTGCTCTGAAGCGTTTCTGCGTCTTATGAGGCTTATGAGTAATTTTTTAGGAAACACTTTTTATCATGTTTAATGATATGATAGAGGAGGATAAACCAGCTCCCCTATTTCAGCTACTTTTTCACTTTTTTCTGCCTTTACATACCAGTCGTTCGTGTATCAGTAGTCGCTAGTCGTGTGGTACATACATATAATGGGGCTGATATGTTAATAAGTCTGCTAGGATTATTATGACAGAGGTAAGGACAATAGTAGAAGAAAAATATGTGACTAGTAAAGATGTGACTAGTTCTTAGCTAATTTCATTCAAGTCCGGCAGAATTCTTGTATCAGTTTCCATCTCCTTATGACAATTACGAATTACGTTGTACAATCAGTTCCCAATAAGAATATTATGTCATCATCTACTTCTAGTCTGATTAAGCTTTTTTTGAATAAATGATTTTGTAAATTCCTTTTCGGATTGGCACTCTTCCCTACTGTTGGCAGACTCGGAAATGTCCCAATTCATTCTAGTAATTCAAACAATGTTGTTGCCAAGCTTGGAAATTGCAACAATTTTGTAAAGAAATGTTACCTAATCATAAATACCTAATGTCACAGGAACGAATTAGTCCATATATGATGACATTGTAAGAATGGGAGTGAAAGTGAAGGTGGCCATCCATCCAACAGATGACTTGACCTGAATGGCAGTTAGGTTAATCGGCAGCTGACTTCCTAGCAGAGGTCAAAGAGCAGTCCTCCGTGTTCCTTAAATGCACCGGACAGCCTAACAATAAAATCTCCCTTCTGTATTCTATAACTTTTCGAGAATCATACTTAAAAGAACGTACGAGAGGACAGTATTCCTTAACCATGGATTTCTTTCCCTATCTACTTCCAAAATAACCGACGACTGACCTCACAGGTCACCCAAGGTTCGGTCTGGAATGAAAACGGGAAAAAACCGTTGGATGTTTTGCATTTTTTTGGACAAAAAAAACGACCTTTTTCCTTTTGTGCAAACAGATTTGAATAGAAAGGGAGGGCTCTGAGAGGTTGGAAGGTTGTCAGTCTTCAGTCGATCAGGTTGTCCATTATAATGAGGGAGCTTGACTCACTTTGGCTCAGTTTGGCTGATGAGGATGAAAGGGACCGTTTTTATGTCCAGAAAGTCCAGATGGATTAATGTGCTTAGTATGTAAATCATTCTCATTCATTCTCCACACCGACCAGTAATATATTCCATCTGGATTTTAGAAGCCCTTTCAGCTCCCGCAGTCAGTCTCCTCATAAAAACCGTATGGAAAGGTTGGACGGAGCTATGACTTTTACCGGTCAGAGGTCAGAGGCTTTGTTTTTGACCATTTTAACTCCCTAAACTACCCTAGCCTTATTTTACGGAGTTACCCAATCTTTTGTTAGGGGGTTTGTTGTTGACCTATTATTTCAGATTCGGAGGATTCACATGTTATCCTGTACGTGTTATATGACATTGGAGGATTGCATAACCAGAGCCAGGAACCTAGACAGTTCTGCCACGTATTTGTTCAAGGTTATATGAATATGAAAATGAAAGTTATGCTTCTGTCATCTTTGAAGAGTCCGAACTTAAATCTCAATTTCCTCATTCGATACGACCCAGGGTGGATTTAATGGAATGAATTACATGAAATAAACCTCACCTTCTATTACTCTAAGCCTTAGATTCTAAGGTAACTTTAAGACGCCTTGGTCATGTCGTGTGTCAAAGAATATCTGTAGCAACGGCTTGCATAATGGAGCTGCCATGGAGACTGAGATTAAACTCCAA
>JAQFZA010000586.1:0-16445 GCA_034695115.1 Desoria olivacea | reverse complement strand
ACGAAACCAGGGTCTCCAGGGATATCGAATTTGCTAATAGCCAAGGTGTACATTTCCTGCATTCCTTGATTCTTGTTTGTGCACTTGGCCAACTTTTTAAGACATTCACTGATGTACAAGGTCACGTATATTAGTAACCTGTCTATTTCACTCTGCAAGAACAATAAATAACCCACGTTACGAGTTGACCAGGTCCTTATAAACATAGCTTACAAGTGTGTAGTTGACATCACTATTACCTTAATCTCATATGTTCGAAAGAAGACATTCGCCTTGAAGTAGTAAATCGCCTCGTCCACAATGTCTTGTTCTCCCGTCTCCTTTGCAGCTGGACCTCGGATTTGTGTCCGGAGGGGCAACAGGGCCATGTTCCCTACCATTTGGGAGCAGCCTGTCAGCACGGAATGATAAGCCTGTAAAGTCATCATAACAATTACATTTTCAATATTAGCCACCCACCCGACCTAGTCTTTTCCTAGCTTCATGTAGATTAAGATTAAAGTTCACAGATGAATGAACACCTTCTAATTCATCATGACTCTTCATTTCCCACTTTCAAAGTATGAAGTACTGAAGGTAAGTCCTCCAAACCCTACTGACATTTAGAGCATCCCAAACTCTTAAAGCACTTACCATTTGTATTCAGTAAATTTGAAATTGGAGGAATGAGAAGAGACGGACAACTTATTTCTGGCTCCTTAATTCACTAACTACGCCGGTTCTTGAAGTCCATTAATTATAAATTAGTTAATTGAAGTAACTTAATTCCAACTTCCATGTTCTAAAGGAGTTCCTAATCATGAATAAGGAAGTTAAGAGTGTTTTTAACTAAACTACAAGAGCTTTGAACCGTTTGTGGTTTGGAGTAGAAAAAGTGTAATTAATTAAATGTAATTCATAATTATTAAAGAGGACTGAGGAAGAGGTCCTCTATATATAACTGAAGTGGTGGTGGATGACACATAATTTTGCATTATTTAACTTCTAATGATGAATGAATTTGGAATTAGTAGGTAGGGTGGTGCCGGTGGTGGTTGGCAGTAGTGGTGGTCTTCTTCTTCCTGTCTATTCTCTACTATTGACAATAGGACTCCACTAAATTCTGTACCCAACTCCGAGGTGGCACATCAACATCAACCAAGAAGCAAGGAACTCTCTGCATAATATTCTATCCACCAACCAACTCAATGCAATGTACCAATTGTATGTAAGTAAAACCTTCAAGAAACAACTCAAGTTATCCTCTAGAATTTGATAATTAAAATTACTCTTCCGTCCGAATCCAACCTTTTTCTTAAGGTTGAATTGAAGGTGTAAAGGGATTAAGGAACTTGTTTTAAAACCCCCTGATTAAATTAAAATAAATGTGTAAATGTTTTTTGTAAATGTGTTTTTAATAACAATTGGTAGTTACAATATGTAATTACAAATGAGGTATGTAGTTGGTTTGAAGCCTAGGTTCTTTGTCTGCACATTTTGTTCCCGAGGAGCCCCTTGAACCGGTGGGGACTGGGGAGGCCCTTTCACCCTCATCTCCAATCCAAACTCTCATCCAGACAATTTACTAAACTGTGGACATGATGTCTTCTCTTCGTTTTCAAGCTTCTTTTTAGAAATAGGATTGCATTTTCCTCCACTTTTCCATCTAAATCCACCAAAGACCTACTTCTTCCGTATGGAAAGAGTCCTTATTTCATTCTTGGCATCATTATTTCCAATATGTATGAATATAATATGAAATACATAATCCATAAGAAAATTAATAATTCATGAATAATGGAATTTATATTTAATTCTAAGGCTCAATTCCTTACATTCTGTTCACAGTATCTCATAATTTAACTTCTCATCATAAGTTTATAAGAGTGAGGCAGTTAGTCTTCGTCTTCTGTAATTGAGTTGACTGAAAGTATGTTTGCCCTTCGCACTTCCTTGCCCTGTCAGAAATGAAGATGCAGATTAATCCAGATACCCTAGATATCCCTACACTGTTTTAAAGAGACGGATTTTGAACGAAAGGGACTCTAGTCTAGTCTAGTTGTCAATGATATCAAGTGGAATTGATTCTACAATGACTGAATACTTGTAAGAACTGAATTAGGGAATGAATGGTGGAAAGGAATTTAAGGGACAGAAGGGCCTCTTATTTTATTTTACTGACTTTTCTTGTAATAAATGAATGATTGGTGTGGTAATCATGTTTGGTATGGGATTTGGTATGTTTCTTCTCCATTCTCTGGAATCATGACATCATGAGTTGTACTTCTGGAATAGCAGTTTCCTCTGTGTGAAGGAGTAGAACTTTGACCCTTATCATGTTTTTTTCTCCCCAAGTCCCAAACCTCCAAAAAAGGGGTCAAATCCCGGACTGGACTATCATCCCTCATCGGGCTACCCTTCATTATTATCCTCAATAGATTTATTAAGCGGCTGGGATAATAATTAACAAGTCCGGAGTCAAATAAAAGTCAAAGACAGTTGAGGAAATCTAGGAATTCTTCGTGTGGAATGATATTATCCTAACAGTAAAGGATTCTCTAGGTTCGGTTGGTTAGGTTAGGTTAGGTTAGGGTTTCATATCCCTTCATAAATAAATGCCTTGTGGAGAAAACACTTCCGTCCTCCGTATAACGTAATTTAAAGTCTGTTCCGTAATCTTCTACTTACTTGTCATGTCTGGATATGTACATCCGTCCCTCATAATTTCTTTACTGATAGGGACAAGTAATTATGGATTCCTACATTTCCTACACACCACCAACCACAAAGTTCCTATCAAGAATCAGAGGGAGGGATGATGAGGAATGGAGGAGGTAGGTAGGAACTATAGGAAGGAGTAGTTTATTATTATTATATCATCTTCGGCTGAAGAGAGACGATGATGAAGAAGACTATCAAGAAGATATTATAATAGGAGGACAGCCACACTTCGTATTCAGACTCATCCAGTTCAACTTCTTTGAGGAAATCAAAGATTGAGAGACCAGACTGGATTAGTCTTTTTTTTTTTAAATACACAGGCCAGGCCAGTCAGTTGGGGTTTCCCAAATCCCAATACTTTAATAGGGAATAGTGAACGTACTTCTTCTTCTTTTAGAAGATGACTGTTGTAACAGTGAATACATTTAATAATAATAAAATAATAATATGAACTCGTCCATATCATCCTGTCATTAGTTCAATCCTCAATACTGATCCCAAGGAATACCTCCTCCAATTTATAAAGTAAGTGGACAAAGATGTAATTATCTGAAGTCAAGACATCCATTTAGTTATCCATTTATCATTTGACTAAGCATTTCCCATATTTCTTGTCCACACCATTCTTATTCAGAGTCTTCCTTAGGGTTGGAAAATCTTATTAATCTGAAATTGTTTAATTTGTATCTAGACAGCAGGCTTAATATCATTCTACGCCTACTCAACAACGGATCAGTTGCTCCGAGTCGTCGACGTATCCAGAATCGAGATTCGAGGTGGAAGGGAACTCATGGGCACTTCTACAAGTGAACTGGGAGAAAGATAAGGCAAAGGATTGTGGGCTGACTATCGGCTAGCCGGTGACGACATGTTTCCTGTACTTCTGAACTCCTTAAGGTGTTGGATTTTGTGGCATGGTGCCGAAGTAATGCATTTGGAGGTTTATGTTTAACGATTAACCGACTTCATTTCTTTGCCAGGACCTAATCGATAATAGCCGTATCAGCATCCGGACGAACAGTTCAAAATCGGGAATGATAATTGTAAAAGAGTAATAAAATCGCCTGCCTGCTGCCACTGCCAGTCAGTTAGGGTTAGTCCCACGTCCGATGTCCTGAAGAAGAACCAAAATAGTGCTAATTAGTCTAGGTGGAAGGTTGTAAATGTTTTTAGACTGAAGGAAAGGACTTCCAACTTCTGTAGAGATATGATAAGCTGGTAAATTGAGTTAGAGATAAAGGCAGAGAGTCGATCGACCTAATTAAGTTTCTTTCCGTTGAATGCCAGTTATACCAAATAGCAAATTAACTGACAGTATGAGTTCATCCACTGAATAGCTAGCATTTATAATAGTGTCATAGTTTTGGTGCAGTAATTGAAACGTATATAGCCGTTTTACCAGTCCGGCGATGATGAGTGCTATTTCAGCTTTAAAGTCAATTAGTTTATAGTAATCATAAGGCTCAGGATTGTAATTTGTAATTATCCAAGGAAGGGTAGTCGAGTGAGTAGAGTCTGGAGGTTAACTGTGAACAGTATACCACGGTTAGTATAGTTAGGAGGGGATCGGAGAAAAAGTAAGGTTCGTCAGGGACTAACGACGACCGAGCTGATCGCGGAGCCCCTGCCTAGGACTTTAGTGAAATATGAGATACGCTCAGATTGTGATGGGCTTAAAGGGCAGTGGAAAGGTTTGTTGGATATTATTATAATCGTTGCCATTTACGATTTGATATGATCACGATTCAGGGACTAGTTTTTCAAAGAACTGCTTGTTTTTCCTTCCAGAGCACATACTGTAAAATGATAGCGAAATATGCAGAGGCAAGAGGTCGGAAGATGCGGATCGTGAATTTGGACGCTAGTGCTGGAGTCCTTACCTATGATCAGCCTATTGCTGATGTTCGAGATGTGATCAAGCTGGAGGAGTTTCAAGAGGCAGATAGACTTGCTCCAGGGACTGGTGCTGGGTTTGAAAGTACCCTAAGGTTAGTGTTTTCTGCCTCCGTTGTATGTAATAAAAATGGTTTAAAACTGTTAGGTTTTTAAAATTGGTTATGTTGTTGTATAAATCCAACAGTTACGTGCTAGATCATCCAGAATGGCTATTTGGCTCTATTGGTGAGGTGAAGGATGGAGACTACATTTTATTCGACTGTCCAGGGGAGGCCGAATATCACGCTCATCTAAAAACAATGAAAGTATTTGCAGCGATGCTAGTCGTAAAGAATTTCCGTACTTGTGGTGTCTTCGTGAAGGATAGTCGAGGGGCTCTGAATGGGTACAGTTTCATTGGTAGTTGTCTAACTCCACTAACATCCTACATCAACTTGTCAATTCCTATTGTTAACCTTATGCTGAGAGTTGACTTGCTAACGGATGAAGAAAAGTCCCGATTGCAATTGTTCATCAATTCAGACATCAAAGAAGTTCTGCGATATGAAAATTCTAAGAATAAATCAGTGGCCCCAGAGAGTTATCAAGAACTTGCCAAAATCTGCACCACTGCTGCTTCAATTCTTGAAGGACACAATTTAGTTAGGAAAAAATACTACCCTTTGGATATTAGAGAGGATTCTTCATTAAAAGGATTCCTTGCCATTCTAGATGACATTATGGGAATAACTGAAGACTGATCTACAGCAGTTTATCTCGTCTTTGTAAATCCAGATACATTGTAATATCCAGTTTGTGATTGTGTGTTGACTCTTTCTAATTATGAACTACTAACTTTAGAATGATAATGACTTTCTGGAGGAGGCTTAGATATCTGACAGCGGTGGATGAGCCTTTGATATTGATAGAGTACGCTTAAACCAAACAAACCCTACAAATGTGCTACTAATAATTGAAATCTGAATGTTTTTGTTCTCGCTAAGTTTCGATTCACGCTGTCAACTAACAGTGACATGCAATTGTAATTTGTAAATAGCGAATTGTTGGGTCAAATCGTGATATTATGTAGCTTATGACAGTGGATCTAAGAATGACATTGCCATAAGTTTACGTTTACCAAATAACAATCAAAATCAGTTTGAGCATTGTTTCAAATATGTTATGTTGAAATTTCTCATTGCCTATAATATAATATCTAATTGAGTATTGTGACAATTGCTGAGAACTTATTGTATCTTCCTGGCCTTTGGGATTGTCAGAAACCTTGGATATTGTTTGAATTATGCAATTTAAATTTAAATATTTAAATTTAAAACTTTCTGAAAATACAACCAATGCAAACACACTCGTCATTATCTTGCTATGATTTTAGTAGTAAAGATGATTTCTGATGTCAATTTTTAAAATCTGATATTTGATTTATTCATCAAAACTAAAATCTTGGATTACTTTTCATTTGGTCTAACGAACTGGAGATTTGTTTATCAGCGTTTACAATATATACGTACTAAAAGGAAGCAAATAAAGTTAATTTTGTTATCGGCCCTTGTTAACAATTTTCGAAATTACAAATCATTCATTTTTTATCCATAACGCACTGTTAGTCACACATCAATTATAAATCCTGGTCTGCGGTGAAAGTCATGTCGTTTTCTGCACTTAATTATAGCATCGTATTTTCATCAGTGGGATTTTGCGTTGTTTTTGATTTCTTTCTAATTACTTCAGGGATGAAACCATTCCAAAAGGTATGAGTTGACATCACCAGTTTCCTTTCTACAACAGTACAAAGGCAATATTCACATCACTACAATTTGAATTGGCTAGAACCAGGTGGTTGCTGAAGTAAATTAATTCTGATTACCTGCTGCTTGCATTCCTGTACTTGCGCGATTTCCTAGAAAACTTGAAAATTGAATGGTCGGACTGTACAAGATGTATTCAAGTAGAAACCGAGACACACATTTCTCATACACTTGATAATCTTAAATCAATAGAAACCATTACATTTAGAATTGTAACTCTTTCCTGGTGAAAATATTAGGTAATAGAGAATGTTAAAATAATCAGATAAAATGAAATAAGTTGTATTCATTAATTTCATAAAGTTTCCCTCATAAAATATCATCATTTCAATAGAGTTTTCAATAGTGATGGAAATGATCATTGATGCTGCTGCTGCTGCTGTGAGTGATCATTAGAAATACAAAATGATATCTCACCTTGACCTTCTTGTAAATCTTCGGATACAATATTACAATCCTCAACTTTACTAGTGTCGCTTTACCATCAGATCCACTTCCATGACTTCGGTTCGTTGAAATCCTGAAAAACAAATTGTTAGCATTATTAGAACAATATTCTTCACGGCCTCATTCTTCGATCAATTCAAACTGCGTTAAAACAATCAGATAAAATGTTATTAGGTATTATCATATTTTTCATAGAGATTCCCACATAAGATATCATCATTTCAATTTGGTGGCATTTTGCGATTTCGATGCACAATAATAAAATTAAAAATATCAACCGTAATATGTATTTACAATTTATTGTAGAATCAAATCTTCATCAGTGTAGGATTTCGTTGTTTTTGATTCCCTTTCTGGCTGCTTTAGTGATCAACAGATTCCAAACGATATGAGATGACATCCCAAGCACTGCTGAACTTGTACGACTTCCTAGAGAGCTAGGCATCCTTCGTGGTCGGACTGTGCAAAGTGCATTCGGTTAGAGACCGGAAAACAAAATCGACGTCCTTAACCCCCTTTATGACCTGCAATCAATAGACATCATAATGTTTAGAATTCCGGCTCTCTCTGAACTTCAAGTCCACACATATGCAATTACATACAATAATCAGATAAAATGAAATAAGTTCTATTCATTAATTTCATAAAGTTTCCCTCATAAAATATCATCATTTAAATAGAGATACATACGGCAGTTCGTAACAAAATGAAACGAACCTTGTTGTAAATCTTCGGATAATCTTGTCAAATCCTGAACTTTAGTTGTATTGACTTTATCATCCAGATCCACTTCTACAACGAGGCTCATTGACACCCTGCGATAAATAAATACTTATTATCAATTATTAAAACAATATTATGAACCTCTCCCACATAAGATATCATCATTTCAATTTGGTGACATTTTGAGGTTTTGACTGCAGACAAGAATAATTACAAACCTTCTGCATCTTGAAAGAATGGTGAGATCCTCTTCGGTTCCGCCCAGCAGCGTCTTCTTTAAGAAACTTGTAGCGTCTGCAACGATGAGAAGTTTTGTTCAGGAATGTGGACATGGCCTTCTTGTCCCTGCCCCTCCGTACTTCTCCTGACTTCTTAATTTTGTAGCCCAGGAAATTGGATCCTGTGTACCGCATTTCTGATACGAACAAGTAATATTGAATGAATGAATTAGTTTCAACTTCAACAGCTACAACAATTAAAAATTAAAAAGCGGAAGAAAATCAAAAATTAATAAAACTTACATTTCATTTCTGCGGCAATTCCCCGAGGATTTGGAAGAAGTCAATCCTTGATGGAAAATCAGCAGTTCTGTCCGATTGGAAAAGAATGAAAAGTGGAGGTGGAATTTGTTGGAAATGTTTAATTAATTTCCAAGTGTCCAACCTCCATGCAACAGTGCACAGGCCACAGGATGTAAATGGTGGAGAATGTGATGTCCCCATCCATGCCTGCCTGCATGGCCAGGTTGAATCTGCCACTTACTTCTGCATTCTCCTCCAACTTTATTCTCAATCTCCCAAACATTTCCAGGAAAACTGTCCTTACAATAATCTTCATGAAATGTTTACGGGGAAAGATTCGGTCAGAAATAGTTGTCTTCAGATTTTAATTTCCTACACTTTCCTAATTGAAACTCTTCCTTGTATTTCCACTACTGTGTTGTCTGTTGTGGTGGGGCGTGTCTACTTCATACTTCAAATACAAAATACTTTCCTTCTTCTATCCTCATCGGGTTATTCGAGTTCGTATTTAACAGCCGGGAGAAATGCCAACCATAAACGGGGTCCCCTTGATTCCCGAACTTCAGTATCTGAAGAAAAGGACAGCCTCAAATGCACCAAGGCTTGTTCATCAAGGGTATTTTTATTTCTGTTCCTCCGGCAGAAATACCCCCCAGACATGGCACTGTGTCAAGAAACAAAGCTGCTGTCCCATGAAGCTGAGGATCAAGGTCACTCCCCCCACTCTGGTTGAAGTTATTGGAGGCAGTCATAATCATGATCCGCCACCGTGGGAAAAAATTTGCGATCCCTCAACTGATTATGATCAGGTGGGGGTGGACGTAGAGGATTTCTCAGAAGACAGCATCAGCAGTAGTGAAAATATGCTGCCGCCTAGGTCCGCATCCTCCCCAAAAGTACCGGCCTTCCCTGATGAC
The DNA here is from genome assembly GCA_034695115.1 of Desoria olivacea. NCBI lineage: Eukaryota > Metazoa > Arthropoda > Collembola > Entomobryomorpha > Isotomidae > Desoria > Desoria olivacea. Next base: position 7,436 of record JAQFZA010000586.1, on the reverse strand, counting down.
AGTGATCAAGACTCCCAACATTCTTACTGCCTGTCAACGCTGGACCGTATTTTCGGAGATGGCAAGGGAGTGGCTGCAGGGACGGACAAACTGGTCAATACAGTCGTCCCAGTATTCGTCGTCGCCACCATTTATAACAACCGTCTGTTCAACTTTTTGTTTCAAGAAGAATTAGAAGAGTTTCCAACCGGCCAAGGTCGGGATGTACGATCAGTTTTGGCCAGTCCAGCCGGTTCAATCGGATCACAATTTTCGCTGCAATCGGTCGGCCAATCTCCAAGACAAGAATCTTCTAATCCCAACAGTCCAGTAAGAGTAAAACGGAGGGCTTCTTTAGCGGCTACGAAAGAGAAGTTTGTGCCCTCCCAGCTCCTCAGGGAAGCTATTCTTCCCAGTCTCCGACAAGAAGGGTCTACCCATCCAGAAAACATGGATAAACTACTCCACCACATCAACTTTTAGTTGATTTGGGGTAGTTGTCCGGTAAGAGGAGGTCGTCGGTCGTCATTGTAATTTATGTTAAGTTATTTATATAGAGTTATCTATGTAAATTGTTAGCAAACGTTTTTCTCTTCTCTCTCTCTACGATTTGTCAACTTGTGGTCTGTTTTTCCTTGACTCTCTCTCCTCACGTTTGCATTTTTCCTACAAAGGTCATCTTTCCCACAATGTGCATCTATCCTACAATGTCGGAAGGGAGTTTGAGAGGTTGTTGAGGAATAGTGGATTTCTTGTTGTCTTGTCTTGCGATAGTGGAACTTTAGTATGTAAGATATGCAGAATGGGTTTTTTATCTTTCGGATTTTTCCCATTTCTTCAGTAGTTTGGAATTGTATAGTTTTAGGAATACGTAAACTTTGAATAATATGTACTGGTGGTCATATGGATTGACACTCCCGACCTAATGGCAGGTCCTGGTGGAGGTACTTGAAGTATGACCACTAATGAGTTTCTTGAGTTATAAGATTAAGTAATTAAGGTAGTTGTTTATGAATATGTGATGGATCGAAATTGGTTTCACGCAATGCTAATGTTCGCATATGTATTCCTTTTAATCAGTAAGATTTAATAAACTCATTTATCAATATCAATTATCAATCCAAAGGTTTAGTATTATTTAGTTATGAGGTAAAGCAGTTATAGTTTATGGAAATTGTAAGACTGTAAATTGTAGAAAAGTCCTAACATTTGTATGCATTTATTGGTTCAAATAATAATAAATAATAGTAATTGGTTGATTTCCATGCCTTAAGGGGGCTTTCTTAAGGGGGCTTATCTGCTCCCCCATAGTGACCCTTAGAAAGGAAGGTTTCAAAAATCCTTGTGGGTCAGCTATGACCAAATTAGAGAAAAGGACATTGTAGCCTTGCCTTTGTTCTATATTTTAAACGTACGTATGGGTTCGGCTAGGGGAATCCACAGTTCTACTCCTTTTAAAAATAATTTTAAGAACTAACGTTTTAAGGCTCAGCAAGTAAGTAAAAAAAACATCGATTTCAAAGCCAGGATAACGTAAGGATGTTTTCATTATGTACTGGGAATACCCCGAACCTATGGAGACCAGCCGACGGAGCTGACATGACAAATGTCAGAAGTTAAATGTTTAACTTCTACTCACTTTTAAAACAATGAATTACAAGATAAATCAGGATTACTGGACAATTCTAGCTTTTTTCTTCATACTTTTGTTGAAACAGAAATCCCTTTTTAATTCATATTTTGCATACCCCAGTCACCAGTTCTGATGTTGACATTGGAGCTTAGTTGTAATGAATAGAGTGGATGATTAATATAAAAAAAAGTACATTCGAGCACTAAATTACTGCATTCTGTACCTAAGGTTTCATGGGAGTCAATTTTAAAGAAGACATGACAATCGAACGAGCGGTCCTAAATTGTACTCCCTTACCACAACTAATTTCAAACAAACTTTTGCAGAGCCATTATTTTAAGTTATGAAGTCAACCATGTTAAACCGACTTAAATTGGGAGTACGAAGTGATATAAATATTTTTAAAAAAAATTGTGACAACTAAAATCTGTCCATGCAACTTAAATCAAATGTCAAGATTGCATTGCTCAACCAAAATTTTAAATAAATAGTCTGTAACAAATCTACTTCTATCAGGTTTACATTAAAAATATATTAAAAGCCTAGTTTTCATTTTTTAAAACTGATCCAAAGCATACATTTGGGAAATTTGGCAATCTAAAATACTTCTTGTACCCAGTTTTTGGCCTCTAGCTCAAAAAAAATTCATACTGTCAACAAAATTGTAATACGAGTCGTATTTGTGTTCAACATTAAATTTCAATTCGATTGGTGTATCATACTCATTTTTTCGGATATTTTATTGTAATTGTAGTAACAACTCTGTACTGTATTCTAAATAACAACTCTACTCGCTTAAGTAGGTTAAGTATGATGAAAATTGATGACACAAAGTCATCCCACTTATCCGATTTATGGTGTAGGGACAAAGTTTAAATAGTTTTCATGCACGGCTGCTAAGAAAATACTTTAAAAGTGACTCCTTCCACTTTGAGGAACTTTGTGAATGGAAAAGTGTGAATTGAGGCAACGGATTCCCATTTCACATATTTAGAAGGAGAATAATATTTTGTACAATAAATAGATGAGTCGGATGAGTTACAAACTAAATGTTCATGAAAGTGAGTTCATTTAAATGAAGAGTTACATTGCATTGCAGGAGGTATGGAGAATATGTAGACTTCTCATTAGTTGAAACCACTACACAGCTTTACATACACAACTGTCTCTTCCTACTCTGTTTACCTATTAAGTTCGTAAAAAAACAGTTTTTTTAAAATCCATTTGCCTTCATGGTCGAGCTGGGTAAAAAGGGTTGTCTTGTTACGGATCAGCCAATAAGACTCTGCCTCATATGTTCTCCAAAGTGGAATCTGTGGAAAGACGGCCAGAATATATTCCAGACAGCTACAGAACTGGAGGTGGAAACTCGGGAGTTGTAAAAAGTCGGAGACCGGGTATTCCATGAACATATTCCCACCTGAGCTGGCCAAATCTAGTTTCACACTTCGGGAATATCGGGGGACATCAATTTATTTATTATTATTCAACTGCCTCCACTGGTCTGTCCTGTCTCAAATATTCTATCAATAATAGGCTACAATTTAGTCAGAACCGGTCAAACATTTGAAGCAATCAGACATCCGTATCCCCTACCTATCATTCCGATGTATATGGACTGATTTGTGAACACGTACATATCCTCTACTCTTTCACAGGTAAGTTATTGGATCCAAAGTGCCCGAAGTAAACCGGTAGGGCTAAAGTCAATACAAGTTTGGATACAAAATTAAGCTTTTAATTGGTAAGACGGTAAGGTATGTTTTATTTAAGTGGACAAACTGGAATTTGTACTTGCAGATCTTGACTGATAAACTGTAAGAGATTTTTACAATGAATTTCCTCACCATCATTCCATCCGTTTTTGTACTTCTGATAAGTCTACTAAATTGGGAGTTCACTTTGGCCACTAATTGTAAAGGCTGTACTCCCCTGGATACTTACTCCTTTGAAAAGGTAAGGCAGCTAGTAATTTTAAAAGTACTTTGTTTTTTGCTACATTTTTGTGTCAAAGAATTCAGTCATCATTTGCTAGGCTAGTTTATTACATACTGTACTCGTATGTTTTATATAATTGTCATTTAATCAGCTTCGTCTTTTATTTTTTTCATGTTTTCCAAACATTTTGGTTAGGAAATTCCCAAAATTTAAAGTTCTGAATCTTCCCAACTTTCAGTACTTCCAAAATAATGGCAATTACTTAAAAGCGTTGACTTTGTAGACACAAATTAATATTTTACCAACACATATTCACTAGTTAGTCTCATTTCAGTAGTCAGTGATATTAGTTTTGGTGACCTTTTTTGTGATGACTTCGATGTTATTTATTTTGTGAATGATAAATCATTATCATAATATGTAATCATAATTTTCTTCTAATACATGATGCATGCCTTATCAAATTCGAATATTACACATTATTACATGGAAATGGGATGTAAAAGGGTGTCAGCATTTTTTAAGCCTCAAATCATTGCAAGGAAGTTTTGGAACATGTTATATACTAGTTGCTTATGACAAAATGTACAAAGTTCAGGTAGACAGACAAGAAATGGTTTGATACGCAACTGTTTAAAGTTGAAACTATTTGCAATTCCATTAAAATTGATTCCTGTTCATAATTGATATCTTCGGGCACTTCCAATCTAAATCCAACTGTCAACCAAGTAGGAAGTCCATATACAAAATGTCACAGAAAGTTACTACAGTGGAATACAAATTTCGATAACATTTGTTTGTGTAACACCAAGCCACGCGTATATCTCAAATCGAACATATATTTTCGGGTCGATACCGATACTGACGTGTGTACTCGTCTCCGACGGCTACCTTCATTAAATATTTAGCTTTATCGGTTTATACCCTTCCATACCTCCGCATTTCTTAAATCCACTAGGGAAAAATCCTGTCTACCACAGACATTTACTTCACTTCAACATGCTTTCCTAGAACTCGTATTTATTTCTCGGCTTGTCAATAAAAACGTCACGCAAAACCTCGAGAGATTCAGGTTTCCTTAATTTATCCGATCCGATTCACAGTCTAACAATCTAAGAGTAAGGATCCCTTTCCTGTGAGGAAGGATTACGATGTTCAGCCGAGTTACTCATAAATACCCAGATGAAGTATGCAGTTATCAAATGTACAATTTCAACGTATGATTTAAATTACAGGTCGTATCCAAATTCAAAGCGGCCCTAATAAAATTTGACGTGGCCTACCCGTATGGAGAGAAGCATGACGAGTTTGCGAAAACGGCTGAAGCAACTCGAGGAGTCCCTGACCTCATAGTTGCAGAGGTGAACGTAAAGGACTACGGGGATAAGGATAACCAAGATCTGGCAGAAAAATACGATGTGAAGACCAAGGACTTCCCTGTATTAAAACTCTTCCGAAAAGGGATAGATCAGCCGGAGACGTACAAAGGAGAATTTAAACTCGACGACATCATTACATTTATCAAAAGTCAGACGGGAGTCTATATCGGTCTTCCCGGATGCATCGAAGAGTTTGACAAAATTGCAGCCGAATTCATAAAAATTCGGGACCCTGCTAAACGGGAGGAGTTGCTCAAGAAAGCCAAAGACATGGCAGACCAAGGGCTAGAATCTCCAAAAAGTACAGAGTACGCCCAAATCTACTTGAAGTTAATGGAGAAGGTCATGGAAAAGGGGGATGACTTCGTCAAAAGTGAGATTCAACGGGTTGAGAACTTGAGGAAGACGAAGGTCACGGTTGACAAGAAGGAAGGACTGCAGAAGCGGCTGAATATCCTTCAAGCTTTTGTCCACGATGAGCTTTAACAAGATTAATTTGTGTTAAAAGTATTGGCAAGCACTTGTGATTTACTTGTACATTTACCGTGTAGGTTGGAAGGTAGTGGAAGTACGACTTAGTAAACTTAATAAGATCTGATTTGGTAGTAGATAATATTGTTCGTATTAAAGCCTTCTTAACCTATTGATGTACACCACAATATCTGGATCAGCACTTACAAATATGCCACGACTTAACGAAGATGCACACTTCCTGTTCCTAGCCTTAATTACAAGGTAAAGATCAAAGACTAAAAACGTAACGGTTTTGGTGTTTGATCAACTTACAAGAAGATAGGATCGTCAAATCATTTGTCATTCTACAATTTCGTACTTGGGCTTCACAGTCGCTTGTTTCATTCACATTGGCTATCTGGACTTCAAATCGAAATGGATGTCGGATGCTCGAGTCAATTTCAATAATCACAGCATTGGTCAAATTTCCCGTTGATATAATTTTATAATGAGACCAAAAATAAAGCATGAATTCCATTCGTAAAGTGTGTAGTTTGTTTTAATTGTTCGGTCAAAATTGATGTTAACCGCTTCATTGATGATGCATGAGGCATTAAATTAAATCATTCTCATCATCAAAACCTTAAAAATGCAGTAAGAACAAAATATATAAGTTTTAATTGGACATTTTGGAACAAGATTCATATCCAATCCTTAAACGGAAGGAAATCAGTGATAGATACTGCTTCTGTCCAATTTATGTTATTCTTTAAACCGCTTGTGATTCTACTTCATATTCATAAAACGGTTCGTCCCATTCGTATTTCTACATTGGACGAAAAAGTGAGCTAACAGTTCCACTTATTTTATATTTTGATAATGGAGGTGCCAATTGGAATTAAAGCTGCTAGCCAGCATGGACGTCGAATGAGTGACAATGTTTATTAGGAAAAGTTTGAAATACCAATGCATTCCAGAATGTTTGACGTAAAGCTGTAGTTTTACTGCTTTTCATCATTTTTCGTTAGGTATTTTAAACTGTAAGTTGTATCCTGAAAAATCCTTAGTCTTGTACTTTTTAGTGTATGAATGTACTAAGCAGAAGGAATTGCAAGGACAGAATCCATGTTTACAGAAGAGAAGAAATTTGCCTCAAATTGTCCACTGTCCAGAGTTTAGCTCTAAATAAGTATGAAGTGCAGTGCAGTGGAAGTTGATAAGTGGGAGGGTGAATTACGATTATTCCTTCAACGTCGTATTCAAATATTTGCAATAGTATTTATACCTACACGTACATCTTAATGATAAGCTGGGTCCCATTTACGAAATTCATCTTATTTCTGCTCAATTTGTTTGTAATTGTTAATTGTAATTTGGAATTTGATTAAAAGTGTGATGAGTAACTTTTGAGTAGCTTCTAATGTTTGCCTGGAAGGTTGGAATTTAATAAATTGCATTTAGATTGATAAAATATGGAATGAACTTCCTTAACTTTACAGAGGAGACAGAAATATTTTGAGGTTGGACTACAATCCTCTTTGTATCACTCGAATTCTTTTTATCTGCTGCATGCCATGACACTTTTTATATCGTATTTTGTATCTTCTCCCTTGTGGTCTGAATGTCCATTATAAGATGAGTCAAAGAATTCCATGACTATTCAACTAAAACATTCTAAAGGAGTAAAACAGGGAAGGCAAGGGATTATCTGTAATTGATAATTATATTTTGTCGTTACCGAGAGAGGCAGACAATTAATTTCCAGTAGCAGCATTTTCAAAAGCTTATAAATCTATTCCAAATGGAATAGGATAATTTTAACGTGAAGAGATAATATTAATTAATAGGCAATTCATTTGTGAGCAGAAAGTCATAGGTGGATTTAAATAGTCGATAACCCTATCTAGTCTGAATTAGGAAGCCGAGACTGGACATTAAACTTTCAACCATCCGTCAAAGTATTACGATTGTAGTTTTGAAGTCAGTTTACACAGGATTATGGAATTATTTCTGACTTTTAAAGATGACCTTCCATTCAGATGAATTGGGCAGAT
>JAQFZA010000585.1:0-16470 GCA_034695115.1 Desoria olivacea | reverse complement strand
CTTATGAGGAAGAATCCCCCCCTTCTCATCGAGTTTGGGGCATTGTGTTACATGCCCTTTTAGTAGTGTGTATATGGTACCTTAAGATTTCAGAAAAACAAATCCCTCTCCATACCTACTTCCAAGTTAATTTTGAAAAACTGTACAAGCTAACACACATGGTCGTAGTTTATGGAGCACAAATTCAAATGCATTTTCTGTCGCCCTAGACTGTCTCGTTCGTAATCTCATAAAATCATTTTGTCGTTAAAGCTATGCCATGCCAGCCCTTACAAGTAACAAAAGTCTGAGAATTATATGGGTGGTGTCAGGTATCCTACTCACGATGTTAAATGTCACGTTCGTTGGGTTCCGTTTGACAGCTTCAGTACTACCAAACTACTCGCCACCAAATGCAAGTACAAGCAACGAGGACCACGCAACACACATTTTAACCCATCAAATTGTCATACAAGAAGGCAAATCGAAATTCGAGATTTGATGCTACCAACTTTATCCTTGAAAGAAACGGACACTACAAACCTACAATATGAAGGCACACCTCAGAGCCTTTAAAGAATTACACTACTATAGTTGTATATATCAATGTATACAGCAAGACTCGTCTAGGCATGCAGGTTCATTCCATATCCTCCAAACTACAAAAAGTAAGTCTCATACCAACTTATCATTAATAATTCCTAACCCATGACCCCTGCCAAAGTCAATATGAGGGCCTATTCAGCATTGTATATCTCAATTAATCTGAGACACACATATACGACTTTTTAAGTTGGGAAGAATATGAACACGAGTATGGAACTGATGAACTTGTAGCATCATGCCATCAGCATTCCTTTCATATTTATTTGCTACCCATCTTGACAGGACCAACTTCTGCCTTTACGCTGGGACATTGGAACTTGGAGTTTCTCTGAAAGTTCACTACATGAGATATAATATGAGAAGGACAAAATATAAATGTCACGGGCTTGCTGGTTGTAACATCTCAATTACAGAAAGACGAATAACTTATATTATAGCTACAAAAGTCAAGAACTAGCTAGACTTTAAAGAAGACAGTCACAACCACATCCATAATAACATAGCGGATCGTATACAAATATAGCAGAGGTGTCTGCGTAAAAACCTAAAAACGCTCTCTGTAAGATAGGTACACAGCAGACAAAGATTATTCTTGTAGTTAAATGCTAAATAATAATCTCTATTATGCTTCATGTTTATTCTCTTACTGAGCTACAATAGCATAGGAAGCATCCAGCTTGGCCCAGAGTTGTCCATAACCACGGACGTCCACTTTCATTAATCTCCATCTCAACTAAATCTGCACTGCAGGCAGAGTCGATATCGCAAATAGTTATAAAATGCCAGCAAAATAATGCGATTGTCAATCCCTAAGGATAAAAGCATGGAATTACAACACACATGAACAGGTCTGGTAAAAGCTTTCCCTCCAAAACGCTCTCATGGTCATACATTCCTCAATCCTCATATTAAATTAAAATAATGCAAAACAGGGTTGTTGTTGATAAGAGCCACAAGCATTAAATGAAGAACCAAGTTCGTAGAACATCAGCAGAGACTCGTCGTCGACTTTTGCAACGAGGAGAATACACATAAATATAATAATTCTGTCCTTCACAACAACAAGGGGCGAAGATAAGATGGGAAACCGCGTCAATTGGTCAAGTGATAAAGAACAAATGCCTGCTATCAGTCTTATCAATAATATGTGTTCTGGAAAAAGCCAGCCACTCATAAATCCACATTTACTGAAGTCATGCACAATTTACCAACAGCTTTTACTGCGTCCCTATCAATTCACCGATGAGTAATTTCCTCTCCTCAACATTCATCCCTTCTCGGGTGGACAAAGAAACGTATTGATATAATTATGAACACAGGAAATTTCAAGATCAAGATGAGCTGGATCGTTGAATACATAATGAAACGCCCCAGAGACTATTTACTTAAAAAGCCTCTTATCCGTCCTAAACTAATCGCTAGCAATAATCCGCCTTTCTTCTCCATTCTTATCAAAAGCATTTTCCCTCCATTGGGTTGCCTGTATTCTGTAAATATTTTAACTGCACTATCATATCACCTTGACTAACCTCGTCACACATTTACCTCACCATAACCGGTACACATTAGCAAACTATGTAATACGTTCTGTAGTTACGACCACAGGATGAAGAAAGGGATAGCAAATGTGCCCAACACATGCACTAAACAAAAAATTTGCTAACGCGTATAAGAACAACACATGGCCAGGTAAACATCGTTTGGAGCAGGCAGGATGAAATCTGCGAAAGGATTGAACAGAAAGATCTAGGTAAGTATGCTAAATAGACACCTACATCATTACATCATTCATGAAGCCAGGTAATGGACAAACAGTTAACAATGCAAAGGTAACGAGTTTGGAATGGAACTGCTCAGTCATCTCATCCACTCAATAGTCCTGCAGAAGTAAGCCAAGGCAGTTTTCTGGCTCTGTCTTCCTATTCCTGGTACGATTTCGTATACCTGTCTCAATCAGTTAATCCCTAACTCTTCTAGCACTAGGTCATGCAACATCCTACATCTACGAATCCTACCTGTTCAATCACATACCTACAAAAGTACACACAGGGTTTGTACTTTTAGCCAGGTTTAGTAATGATATGCCTCATACTTTATATTATCATCGGGTGTGTGAATGTTTGCATTCTGTTCATGAAACAGGTTTGCACACACTTGTTGTTCGATTTGAATCTTTCACATCTCCTCCTCGTATTTGCGTTGCAATTTCCAGGCCCGTTTCCAATCTTATCTGGCCTAGTCAATTCTGCTCACTTACCTATCAACGTTAATAAGCGAATAATCGTCATGCAATTTCGCAAGTCTTTTCTGTTCCACCAGTCATCTCATTTCCCGCTACTGATGTCCTTGCCAATGTTTTTGCATCATGAATAGTGAATAGCAATGATCAACACTAAATTATGTGCAGAAAATTTACAACTCGACTATTATATACTTAATATTATAGCAATTCCAACAGGACCGTTCATGGTTCAAACTGATTGATGCTGGTGAATGTTAATCATGCTGAAGCTGAAGCTCGATTTATCTCAGTCAAATATAGATATGAAATTATCTATCTTACCATACTTCCAAAGGTCCAAATCCAAACTCAACCACAGCCTACACATTGTCGACATTGTCATCTTGTTTTTGCAAACTCTTGATACAAGATGAACATGCTCGGACACGACGTGGTATAATGGATTATGGATGCGTAATAAGAAAAAAATCCCGAACAAAGAGACGTTGTTTGTCATAATAGCCTAAACTAACCCTACCCAACCACTTCCTAGAAACACCTTTTCCCTCTTTTAAGAAGGTAAACAAATGACTAATGATAATCATAGCTTTAGAAGGGTTTACAAGAAAAGGTGGCGAAATCAACTTACCAGTGATACTGCGTTGTTTCAGCTTCTTGTTACCAGAACGCGGGAGACAAGGTGACCCACTGCGAATTCTTAGGCATTTGAAGCCCCCACTGGGAGACTCTAAAGGAGGAAAGGTGAAAATTTCGATGGTGTTTCTTCTGCGAATAGGAGCACTGAAGTCCGACGGGCTCATCGGATAAACCCCGCTTGCACTTGTTGGATTTTCGACAGGTGAGGTTAAAGGATCATATTCCTCTTCGACGACATCAGGTGAAGTTGGAATCGTCAAAGGCATCGGCAAGCGCCTTTCCTTCTTTACGTTTACAGAAACGGATGACACTACTTCATCCGGTTTCAATCGATCCTCCGGATGGATTTCGGTTCTTTCAAATCCAAAAATACTGTCAGACTGCGAGCTGGGAGCGGAGCATGAGATCAGGCTTAGTGTCAATTGGCACTTGTTTGATTTCCTAACTTTTGAGCAGTCTTCTTCAATCTCCACCTGAGTTTCTTGATCTACTTGCATGTTTTGATCAGCCGGCTCAGTTTGGACTGAAACCGATTCAAGTATTGGAACACCTTTCGTTTTAGATTCAACAGGAGACTCGGTTTGAACAGCAACAGACTCCATTATTGATGAAACCATGTTATCCACCTCCATTTGTACTGTGGGGGCAAATAAAAGGGTAACAGGTCGTGCATTTGGAGCGATAGGGACTTCAAATCTGTGCCGGTCACATTTCGCCATCAGATCTTGATCGTAAGATTCCTCCCATTGGTATTGAATATCTGGATGTGTAGTGGACTGGAGACATGTTGCAGGTTGAGATTTCCCCGTTATGTCAAAATTCCATTTTCTTCCAAAACTCCATGCCCCCTTGGCTTGAACTTTTTGAACCATTTCATTCGATGTGATTGGATTTGGTGGTCCGAAAAGGCACCTGGCTGCCATTCCTTGCCTCTTACCGGACGATTGATTTAACCCTAGGCTTAGCTTTCTTCGGAAAACGTCGTTTCCCATTGCAAATTGAGTAGGAGAAATTGCTGCAACACCCCCTTGCATTGTCATAATTGCCTTCTCTAGAAGTCTCGAAGGGGCAGTCAGTAGTACTCTTGTCTTATTCTTGACTATTTCGTTGTAGAGTCAATTATTCTGAAAAAGAGCAATATGAAAAATCTAATCATCATCCACTTTCAAAGGATCAAGAGCAATGTAATCACGAAGCCAAAATAAAGGAGAAACATTATCTTCAAAATAATTGTAGCTAGAAGTTATTTTTTTTCCGTCGATTTATCTAGGAATCTTCATCTATCTGTAGTTATGCCATTCTTTTAATTCGTTACATTCCCAATCAAGTTGCCCATTTAGAGCTTAACGTAGACAAAGCATAACTGATTTATTATATGCAAGATTAAGGAATAAATAGTTATAACCGATAACAACAATCTCTCAATCTCAAGCTGGATATTCAATTGTGCCTTTCAGGCGGCTTGCATTATAATTATTAAAGCGTTTGTCTATTTTCCTTCCTTGTTCTGCGGTTGGGACTTTGCTTGGGATGAAAAAGGAGAACAATAATATGAACATCTGCCTTCTTAAAATTCATATCTCTTTCTTAAAGATAACAAATACCAACGTGTAAAGTGCCCATGAAAATGAAATGAAAGCTGCAGTCGGACAGAATCTGATTTTAAAAGGCCGCAGTAGATCATTTCAATATTGTAAATTTCATGTACGTAAGTTTCAATCAGTATAATGAAATATATGAAAAAACACTTCTCGGTCTACTAAATGTGCATACAACTCAACAAGTATGCAACATTTAAGGTTTCATAATCCATTACATACTACCAGAATTAATACTCCATTACTGCAGTATTTATGTATCCCCTTAATAATTCAATACCAACTTGTACAGTTGTACATAATGTAAAAGACATTACTATATATAATGAATATACAGGATAATAAAAAACTGAAATGCAAACAAAATACCAAATACTATTTTAATATAATATAGTATGACTGAATTACGGAAACACAAAAATCCGAAATGACAAGCAGTCCTTAAAGGACAAATACCGAAATCCTGAATTGTTTCCAAGTTCATGTAAATTAAGCCGGTGTGTATGAAAAACTTCTAAAATGTTTCCCTTTCATGTAGCAGAACTCATGAAAATCTATTTTTCATGCATAAACAAATCGTGAGTTTTAAAAAAAAAATATGATCGACATAGGAGAAAATAAACTCAATATGCACATATTGTATGATCAAATGTCAAGAACTAAAACTTTTCCGAAATTAAACTTGTCTCAATTTCCTCACTCTATAGTCTAGACTCTAATAAAGCTATTAAAATAGATAAAAAAGGACTTACCGTGAAATGGATTGTAATTTCCAAGTGTCACAAGAAGGATGAAAGGTTGAAAATATTAACTGAGTGACGAATATCGGGTCAGTGTCAGGTCAATCAGGATGATATGTTTCAACGGTCACTCTGGCAATGGGAAAGTCCTCGTGTAGTATGAAGGACAAAATAATAATAACGGCCAACTCCCAACTCCCAACTCAATCCAATTTCAACTGCCAGTTCACAGTTCCAACTTCTATACACCAACTCGAACCGAACTATATACGAAGAAGAGGTTAGAGTTTATGAAACTTTATCAAAATTCTTCTGCTTTGAATGAAATCTTTGTCTTTTCTTCCCCAAAATAGACTCAATCTTCAATCCCACTCACGTACAACTTCCAACTTAACAGAGATAAATTATATTACCTACGCTGAATTTGATTATCTTCTCGGAACAAGTAGCTAGTTCCATGCAATATGTGAGCACACTCAAAAAGGACTTCAAAAAAGGTCCCAACGATGAGGATAAACATGCAGGCTGGAGTCTGAAACCCAAATGAAGACCAACCGTTACTTGTATTCGTATTATAACATTACCAGTTGGAACAGCAACATAACCTTAACATCCCCCATCCTCTACAGAGGATAGAAGGGGGACTCATTTCTCAAATTTCTCATATGTATGAGATAATATTGAATACTCTGTGTATAAAGTAGTATTGAATATCCTTTTGTGCTTACCTGCTCCGCCCGTACGTGGTGGTAGGTAATCTTAAGTGATTGCTTCTCCTCTCGCTTATGCCTTATGTAGAGTATAGTTAGTTTGTAGTTAGGCTTGGGATAAGTCAATCCACACTCACTGTATGAACTACAAGCAAATACATACCAGCCAAGTTAGAATCCTTGAATGCCAACAATCCACAATCCTTTTCAATTGTTTAAAAACCAACCCTTCGTAGTCTTGAGCCCTTTCTTCAAAATCGATCCAAATTTCATCCAAAGTCTCCGTCCACCGTTATTCTCGAATTCTTGATCCTCTGTGTCTGCAGTTCAGACCAACGAGACAGAGACAGCATCTACTAGCTCCTACTTTAAAGTGTCTACTATAGTCCACCTCTTTCATCAATATGGTATTGCCTACAGAAAGAAAGACAGGGGAAGAAACAATTAGCATGAATATCAAATATATTGATGACAATGATAAGAAGAATGGATAGGTAACTGAAAGTGTAAGCTATGCCTTTTGTTCCGTATCCGGAGAAGAAAGTAACTCCTTTCACCAACAGGGATGGATAGGAAGTGGGGAGCAAGAAGTCAACGGACGGACCCTATGCAGTTCATCGACTCAAAATAAGGAAGCTTCTCCTCCACCGTTTCCTTCCGTTTGCTGGAGGAAGGCAGGCAGGAGTACTTCTTCGTCTTGCATAGAATCTCTGCAGAAAACCAGGACCACCCACCACTACACATCCATAGCATATCCATTAGTGCACCTACAACATTATAAAATGAGTAATGAGTAGTACCTACATAAATAGCATTGTAGGCAACTCATTCATTAAAATAGCATAGGAATTCACGTAACCAGTGTTATTGTAGTCCGGAGGCCATTGTCCTTGCCCTGATTGGTCATTACCTTTAGGTCAATACACAATAATACGTTTACTGCAATGAGACTGAATAATGGATGGACATTACAATTATAAAGGTATAATAATGTTATGATGAGATCATGACACAGAAGTGGACTCAAAGACAATACAGGGGTTACCTGGCACACATACAAGGGGAATGACCAGCCCCACCCCGATGGTTTCTTAGGATGTTGACACACATGCCCCAGCAGTCAAGGAACTTTGCCCTCATGATGCTGTTGACTAAACAAACTCTGGGCAATGGCCTCAGTTAGACCGACGTTTCTGTAGTACGTGGGACAAAACGTCTTGTACATCTTATTGGTTTGAAGTACCTCTTGTACTTACGTGGATAGTTGCCACATCACTATGTGGGTAATGGAGATGGACTGGGGTGGAGGGTTGAGGTTGACGAAAGTGGAGCCCTTTAAAGATTTTAAACTTTAAAGAGGAGCTGGAACTTGACATTTTCCTTGGAGGGATGTTAGTGTAGAGGATTGAAGGGATAGGAAATGATTTTGATGACGGAATTAGGCATTTTAAGGATTATTTTAATTTTGAAATTTAATTGGAGGAAGAGGAGGGCTTATTTTCCTAAAAAACAGAGTCTAGGGAATCAGGAAGTTCTGTTTTTTACGAGCGGGGTGTTCGATCGGGTGTGTTGGTAGAGGATTACAGGATTACAGTAGTAAAGTAAATAGTACTTGGAAAGTATGTACTATGGAATTTTATGGAATGACATGGCCTTAATTAATTAATAGTTGCATCCATGGTTGTAAATTTATTTCTATTCTGACGAGAAATGTTTCCAAAATGAAGATGGATACCTTTTGTGTTCTGAAGTAAAAAAAAGTCCATTCATATGTAGCATCTCCCTGGCTGGACAAATGTTGTCATCATGTTCAGGTATGAAGGATGCCACTACTGGTACGAGATCGTATGAAAGGGAACATCAAATCAATTTAATAACCACCGACGGACGACATGAATAAATATTTTTGTAGGAAATAATGGATTACTTTTTTAAGTGATGAGATATTTGAGAATAATTGGAGACCCTGTCAAAAAAAGCAGTGAATCTATGCCCACACTTGCAACTTCCCCGTCGTCGGTCCACCGCAGATACATACATTATAAAATGATAAGGTAGTTCCATGTTGATCTGTTCACCTGGCCTATTAAAAATTCATTTGTACCCATTAGTCTATAGGAGACAGTGGGGAAAGTACTGGAGGACATCGGCTTAAAAAACTTGGCTGAATGATGAAGCTATTGAGCTGACTTGAGGACAAAAGATGATTACATTATTATTATACGTTATGCATTACAGTTGGTCCTTTTCTATTGTTTATCATTCTGTTCAATCCACAAAAGGGGCCGAGGGGGCATGAGTGCTGAATGTAATATGTATACATGCAAACATGATAATGCGAGGAGAGGGTTTGACTGTTTAAAGGTTTAAATGCATTGAAGGAATGAATAAAAAGGTCAACCGTTGGTGGATTTCGCTCCTGAAAGCGGAAACCCGAGAGGATGATGGATAAGCGTCTAAGACATGCTTTAATTCGTTACATCCGAGAGAGTTGAATCTGAATGGCTGGAATTTGATGAGTTGGCTGTAATCAATTATTATCAGGTGTTTTCAGGTCTATTTTTCTCCGGCTGAGAAACAAGTCCTCTGGAGTCTGGAGCCCTGGAGTCCCTGTTCATAATGCATTCATGGACTTTCTGCGGTTTTCAGCTTAACCTACTACTGAACGTTTAAAACTACAGAAGCTATGGATTTTGATGGATGGAGACTGATGGGGTGTCCACACCGGGTTCACAAGTCCCGACCCGACTCCCTTGGTGGAATCGAGTCTGATCTGCGAAGTCGTGGACTACATAGATTTGTTGTACTGTTATTATGTATTATCAATGTTAAAATATGGATTTGGTGTAACATGTAATAATAATTTCATTCGTAGATTTCATGTCGATGGCTTGGAACAGCCGTTCCCAAGAATCCAATGAAGACTTTTGTGGAGTTAGAAGTCCAGACACAAGAAGGCGAGTTGTCTAACGGAAATGTCAAGCCGCAGAATTGGATCTGGGAAGAATTTTAAACAGATCGTTGGGGATGAATTGGATACTCACCCCATTTTTTACATCAACATTTGGGTCAACTAATCAGGATTTTTTTAAATCCAGAAGGACCCAGTCATTACAGGCCAACATTAGAGGTGGTTATGGTCAACATTTGCTTTCATTACGCCTAATTTTCTGGGAGTTGGACGTACGTGCTGTAAAAATAATTATCGGTTACAACAATTTCATGATCCATCTCCCTCCACCAAAGTTCCAGTTTTGTTCTAATTTAGAATCTTGTGTAGATACTCACCTCTCCTAGGCTATCATTTGGATCTGGAGTCATTGGATTGGAGTGGCTGAACAAGGAAAACATACGGCTGACCAAACCAAAGAATGATTCAAAAGAGTTTTAAAGACGGTTTTATATATTTCTGATAATATTACTTCAAGTTCTTTGTATGTAATGACATCCGATCATCCCGAAGTCAATTCCTTTTCCCGTGTGAAACTTATTGTATCCGCATGGCTGGATGAGGAGGGCCTGGAATGAATGAGTTACATCATGCATTCGTAATTCACTTATGACTACATAGATGCATTATTATATTATGCGAGTATGACCAACATGAATGTCAGTTATTATCTGTTGTTTAGAAATTGGAAACAATGGGATGAGTTTGAGATGCGTGGGTGCACAGGGATCACCCGACCGAATTGTCCGAGGATGGTGAGGTGGATTAATAAAAGCTGGGGTGAGAAGGCGTTCATCCAGGTGTAAATTATCCTACCAATCATCTCTCTATCACCTGGCCATTTAATATTATTGGGATGAAGAAATTGCTCATAAAAGTAATGAACCCTTTAGTCGGCTCATCACTGCCTCACCCCCTCGTGATGATCAATCCTCTCCGCTCTCTCCAATCCAGCATCCAACTTGGCCCTTCTGCCTTGTCCTGCCTGCCTTCGCATCTTTCCAATTATTACATTTTTCATTATTTATTACTGACCAGTAATGATTACGACGGGGTGAGGAGGCTTTTAGTAGTACCAACGTTTGGTTCTCTGGAGTTGGACGCTGGATTGGAAATTTGAAAACAACTGTTCTCACCACTACCACCAACATAGCCTGCCACTCAATTAATATTTTGAAATGAACACATGTATAGGAAGTATGTTTCTATATTTAAATTTATGATCAGTCGTATACTCAGTGAAATCCGACTCGTTTAAATTTCGAATTCCGCCAGAGTCTTTTTCTCCGAGGTTCTAGATTCCGTTTCCTATTTCAACGATCGATTGCAGGATGAGATGATGTGATTTATCACCATATGAAATCCCAATATCCCGAACACCGAATAGCCATTCCCAGTATCAAGGAACTACACTTCGTCTCGGAATAGTTATGTATTGTAATTAGAAGGGATTCAATTTCATGTCATTTCCAGGGAGTTGTGATAGAAGGATGAAGCTGATGCTACGCAAATACAATTGCCCTTAGTTAAGCACAAAGCTTCCGTTCCACTTGATCGTAAAAAAGGGAAGAGCTCATTTCCTGGTTCTGGTTGTTACTGCTAGTGAACCATGATGGCTCGTTTACATGAAAAACCAATAAGAAATTTATTACAATCAGAAATGCAATCACTCCTGTACTTGTAGGTACATAGTGTAGGTTACTTGTTCACATCCCAGATTCCATAGGATAAGGGGATGATGGAAGAAGTAACGGAAATTCGGAATTGGGAATGAACAAATCGGGGAAGCAGTAACTAATCAGGATCTAATGTGTAAATCTTCCTGTTTTCCGGTGTCATGTGTATTTTTCCTTTCAACAGAGGATTTAATACCAAACAGCGTTAATTCACCTGCTGAGAGAGACCAATTTGTTGGTTTTATCCCTTTCAGAAATGCACAGGCTTTCATCCCCTCAGGCTTCTAAAAGCTTAAGCATTATTTCGCATTATCCACCTAATTCCACTCTCTCAATTGATTCCCACACAAATCATTGCGGACAGATAAGCCCTACTTCCTATCCATTGGCCCCGATTACGATTGCCCTCTCCTCTGAAAGCTGAACAGAAATATTGGAAGCCTCCCTTGAGCTCCCTGTCTCTTGGTTTCCGTGTCATTGCTTTTGTAGTCGTTGGTCCATGGCCACAAACAAAGGGTTGGGTTTTAATATGTACATACTTACTTGTTCAACCCTATATGGGAATAAATAATTCACAGCGTGATTGTCCCGATTGGAGTTTTGGGCTTAAAATTGTTTGATTCTTTTGTCATAAAGCAATGGAACTGTTTCGAATGTTTCTAATATTCAAGTGGCTGGCTTACGTGACGAGAATTAAGTTCTGTTAATTAGGAATCGGTTTGGTGGTTAGTTATGTTATGTGAACAATTGCAAACTTGCATATGTCAAGAACATATGTATTTAAGTAATCCTTACGGGACATTTTGTTAACTATTACTGTCCATTATTAATTGTTTTGATTCTTTGAATCTTTAAATGAGTTTAAGACATCTTACGATTCCTGACCCTAATTGAAGGACAAGAGAGTTGACTACATTTGAAGCAGTCATGAAATATGTAAGCTAAAGTACATGGAACTGGAGACTGGATATGGCATGAGAAACTTCTTTTTGTCATTTTTCATCATGAATTTGTGGTAAAGAGCAAAGTTGGCATGTGTGCCTTATCAATGTTTAAGAGTAAATTGGAAGGGTGGGTCCCTTTGATAGGGTAAACTCACGCAATTGAACTATTGAACATAGTATGCAGTAGGTAGGCACTTGAATCCATCCAAATTGCATTTTGATAAATTCTCCCTACAATGTATAACTTTACTATATGGAACAATACTCCATCAAAACTCCATGCAATTCAAGCTGAGGTGGAGAGCGTTAGAATTGCATCCTTCAAAATTCATAAACGGTCATCTGTTCAGTCGTTCAATATTCACCCAGACCAGACAGACTGTTGGTTACAGGAGGACATTAATTTCATTAAAAATTCATCTTCAGTTCAATGAGCCTCCATCCATTCAGCATCCACCGAAGCCAATGCATGCAAGTCCTCCCTGTTTTTATGTTTCATCGTTTCATGTCATATGTTACTCTTTCCGTCAACCGATAATCTATTAGGAAAAAATGAGCCCTTGATGGACGGATATGAATTGTTTCTAAAACTTTTATGGGTGCCAACATGTGACATAATAATATCCGAGTTTGGTGGGGGCTTCTATTTCTCCTGCTTCCATGCATTTCCATGTCTGTTAAATAATACATTTCCAGTACATTTTAAAAGTCAACTGACAATGAGCACGAACATCATCGCATATTGTTCTTGTCTACAAAAAAATCTAGCCAATTAGCCATACTCTATTGCAGTGCAGTAGTGGTATTTTGTGAGTCATCTCCGCCTTTTTTTTTAAGTTTTAGCATCAACAAACGTATTCGGTTAGCACAGTTTGTACTTTGTATCGAATTTTTTTTTCAAACTTTGTTTCATTTCAGTGTCCATTAAATCTAATCATTCGTCAACCCTTCATGCATTATAAAAAACTCATCCAGACTGTCACCTGGCTTTGGTGATCGCGTTTGTGATATTTATAGCAAAGATGTCGTAAAACTATCATAGCCAAAGCATAGCCATAATAACAATGATTAATTGCAAATACAACGAATATGAAACAATGTCTAAATAGAAAGTTGAGCCTGTGATAAATTGCAGTATTTAATAAATGTTCTTCGTCCTGACACTTCAAAGTACTTTTTGTCATTACAGTAAATAGATATTCTTACAATTTCGAAGGAATTACTATACTAAGTCGATTACTTGATAATTTTGGTAGGTAATATGAAATAGAAATTAATAATTCGAAAATCTTCTCAAGCAATGTAACTTCTTTTTTTATTATTCCAGAACGCATAAATACTTAAACACTACTGAGCTATTATATTACAAAGAGCCTACCATAGGGCTATATCTATGCTGGGTAACTAATTCACTAAACGTTTTATCATTGCAAAATTTATAAGACCAACAACTCGTACGTGCATTTATTTTGTGCACTTAGGATATAGTAACAACTCTTAAAACCTTACGCATTTCCACTCCATCATCACTAAATTCTATACTGCTACAGATAGCTGTAGGTAACCATTCAAAATATTTAAATTCCATCGCCTCGACTTATAATTACAACTACAACTAACGAGTATTTACAAAACTACATAAACCGATAGGTACACTAAATCTAAAGCATCTTGATATCAAAACGAAACCTTGACTTACGGGTATTCTAACAAAGAATAAGAATAAACTGAAAATAATTGGCAAAATCTTAGTCTTCTTGCAAGTTACGGTGTGTATAACATTATCATAGAAGGTTTACTCTAGTATCACTAGAATTACATGACACATCCAAGTTTTCTTTTCTCTACATGTTTTAAAGTGATTGTAAAATGGATTTAGAGCCTCTCTGATGGGACTTGTCGTCTTAGAAATGTACATACATTTCACAGGGACAAAATACCACCGGCCTTTTAAACAATTTGTGCATTTTCGAACAATCGCGAATGCATTCAAATAAAAGGCACAAAAACACAAAAAAATCCTAAATCGACACAAAATATTTAGAACGATTTAATGTTTATCGGTAAGGTAACGTAAGGTATGACATACGGTTCCTACCAAATCATCAAAACATAGAAACCCCGTAGACATAATTGTATTAGCCTTTGTAGTTGTAATTAAAAAGTAAAATGGAAACTTAACTTATTAAATTGGAATAAATTACGCGGATGCATAAATATTATATAACTAACGATGAGATGACTACATAAAAACGTGTCTGACCTTCCATGCAGTGTCCTCGCGTCTCAAATCCACTGTATGGATGTCCCTAAACGCCCCATCGTCATCGTTCCAATTTTTAATTTGTAGCAACACCGATTGCATTTTTATTCGTGAGCCTCCGCAGAAGTTGAAACCTCCGACAATAGCCTCAGTCAAGTTGTCATTCTGAAGGATGGCCTCCATGCCGGATCCATTTACTCCGAACGATCCTTCATGTCCACAGAAGAACAACGCCAATTTTCGGAAGTTGGAACTCAAATTTGAGCAGTAGGTCAACATTTTAGTTGTGTCAGCTAAGAATTGTCTGATTTCCAGCTGAACTAGATCCTGAGGAAGAGTTGCCAGGTTAATGATTTCAGGAACCAAAGGGGATCGTGTCCGATGATAAAGAGGCCCGTCACACCTTCCTAACTTAAGTGTGCGAAGGGATGCGCAGTTCTGGAAAACGCTAAGGTCAAACGGCTGGCCCTTGTCAGCATCCACATCTACGTTTTCATCATTTGGCATGACGTTTAAATCAATGATGTCGATACAAACCAAAGTGTCCATGTTGTTGAAGACTACTTGTCGACACATGAAGAAAGTGACACCGGCTTGAGGCAGGTGTAGATTGAGATCAACAAGCTTTTTTTGATGTTCTACCAATTCAGTCCAGAAGTCGAGGGGGAATTCTTTGTCAAATGATGACCGTATTTTCAATTCGGATAGGCTCTCAATCCTTTTACAGAGTTGAGATTCAGGTGTGGACAAATTACTTTGTTGTGACACTTCAAGTGGGTCAAATCCCACAGTTTCCTCTTCGACAGAAGGAAATTCTAGATCTATAGATTTTAAACTTGTCCAGTTTATTGCAATTAATCGCAGAATTGACACTTTCAAGGATTTGTTTAGTCCCCGTTGATTCATTGATAACGCGATGGTGCGGCACAACTGGAACTTGAGCGACTGCAGGTTCGGCATTATCGGAATAGCAAATGATTGTATCAGATTCCGCTCCTCGGTGGTAAGGTCGTTATCAATCCATTTATTGCCATTCTGTCCCCTCGCCCAGTAGTCTCCTCCTTGTCCGTGGACAACAATCTCAAGTACTCGGAGATTTTTGAAATCGTTCGATGGTAACCACTTAATGAAGCGTACAAGATCTATGAAGATGGTTTTTCTCTCTACGGTGAGGCTCCTGATGTATTGAGTGCTGGACTTGAGAGTAGCCTTAAATCTTTCGGCATCAACATGTTCCGTGCGGGTTTCTAATGTTTGGAGAAGCAGGGGATGCTTGAAAATTGATTCGGGTTTTTCGTACAAAGCACTGGTCTTCATGACAAGGACTTTACATTTCTTGATGCGCAGTCCCATCATCTTCTCCACGTATGGCCACCTGTCGTCAAGTCGAATGTTGAAATCAAAGTAATTGTCAACATCGTGTTGCCACTGCTTACAAACCAGTCGGAGGTTGAGGGCATCGTGTTGAGGTAGCTTATTGAAGATTGCACCTCGGACCTATAAACATTTACGATCTTGGTAATTTCATACAGAAGCCAGAAACCGACATATTAAATTGCAAATCCATATTCACAGAAGTACAAACTACAAACCTCTTCCGGCACCTCCATTATAGGATGAATTTGATCCCCTTCTGCCATTTTGAACTCTAGTCCTTTGTCACGATTCACTCGGTCGAAACGTTGTGTCACTTTTATTAATGTGTGGAGGTTTCTTTAGTATATAGTCACCACTCACCACACGATTTCTATCAACAGTTTAACTCAGGTGTACTGTAACAAATAAAAAACAAAACGTTTGAAATTATTCAATTTTTCTGGCCTTGAACCAGCCGCTCCTTTACTAAACAGTGTGACTGTCCAACAAAAGTGAGTGAAGCTTCAGTAGAACTGCATGTCTTTCAGCCAGTGCTGCAGTGATAGGCAATGTGATCGTCTCTCAGGAGCTGAGTAGGAAGAGAGACGATAGCCATGCCTCTGTTATAATTTCTCTTCCTTATTATTATTATACTAGCCATCGGTGCCCGTCTAGCGGGCATCGCAATGGCTTTAATGGCGGTAATATTTATAAATAACAGAACGCGTGTAATAAACAATACAGCGGTGTAGTAAGTATTGCGTAATTTC
>JAQFZA010000584.1:0-16477 GCA_034695115.1 Desoria olivacea | reverse complement strand
GATATATGTATTGGAAGATATGTTGGAGATCGGTTTGAGACTTGGAGGTTTGGTTAGTTTTCTCTCAGGCTTTTCTATACTTTTTCAGTCCTGCAAATTAAAATTCCATACAATGATCTAGGAATGGAATATCGTGTTTTAGGCGCAGCTTTTTCATTAAAAAATATGCCGAAAATTCATTCAGATTTACGTAGTAAGCACAAGTTACCTATGACTTTGAGCTTGGCACGGTGGTGAAGAATTGTAAAAACTCGTTGTTTAGGCATCCGTTGGGATAGGTAGACGGAATTGTTGCTAATTATTTGGGTTGGTTTTTTCTCAATTTGATTTCAAGATAAAGTTGGGGGTGTGATGGCAAAGGTGTGTAGGTAGTAGGTTGAAAGTTGAAAGGATAGGTTAGTGAAAATTTGAAAGTAATGGGCTTTTGTGAATTGAGTTGCAACTTGCAACCGGATCTGAATTTTGATCTTGACAATTTAATAAGTGTGAATTGAAATGAGATAATGGGAATAATAGTGGGATTGGGATAATGCATTTGATATTTGCAGAGAAATTAGGGATTCCCTTTCTATATCTTCAGGATTCAAGGTGTCAATTTATTAGAGAGTGGGATTACCGATTTCCTTAGGGAATCGTTAAAATATATCTGCACTGTATACACAGGAATGAGAACCTATGAAGTTTAAATTTAGATGTCTGTCAAGAAGATGTTTCATTCAGAAGCTGATGTTAGCTAAGGTCAGAGTTAATTTGTACAGACACTTGTCTTGTTATCGCAAAAGCTGAAAAGGCAAAGTGGATGGGCTCAAATTAATCCTCATAATATAGCAATGTCGCCACATAATTTTGCACAAGTAATATAATGCTATTTTTTGCAGCACTGTACAACAATGCACAATTTAACTGATAGCAATTTTCCTGGAACTGTAAGTTTATAAATGTTAATTCAATTAGATAAACCTTATCAGTTTGATATAGTAGTTTCAAAATGTCAAATCTCATCAGCAGCCTTATGCACATGGATTCAAAGAATTTGCTATGATTTATATTTATCCTCCCCACACATTCCTTTTTTCGGCGACACTAGTCAAAAAGCTAATGGCTTAATACATTGAAATTTGATTTAATGGGAGGCACGTATACATCCAACAGAGTGTAGATTGTAAATTACAGCCACAGAACCCGCGCCAGGCCATACGCCAAACTACTAATTACCGATTGTGTGTTAGACACAATGATGTTCACATTCAGTGCCAATATTACTATACAACATAGTACGTATGCAATTGGGCAGGAAATCCCTTATCAATTTGCTTCCACTTTATCAGTTGCCACTAATTGTGACGAAAACAAGGCCAACTGCAATAAAGAATTTTTCGGGTTGTGAATAAATAGTTTCTCATGTCGTATTTGTTTTTAATAAAATTACACATACATTGAACTGGTATTTGGCAGAATGAATGAATGAGTGGGTTGACATTCTACAGTATACTACATATTTATACATAGGTATGTACCGATATTGGTATCAGTTTGCCTCGTCTGAGTCAACATTTATTCAACATCAACAACACCTCTTGCAATGCAACCAGCAGGACAAAACCGAAAGTAGAATCCATTACGTTGTTAATTCTTAACGATGACGGAATCCTTCATACAAATTCTATGATGTATTCGATAACTTAGTACGCAGTGGTATTTGGTAGTGGTCACATCAAAGACATTCGTTAATGACGCATACATCTTATTCATTTCTCCAGCAGGATTTGGCAGTCTGTACCTAATTTAGAAGTACCCCTGCTGTTTTACTAAACGTAAAGATGAGCTTATTGAATACGTATCCAAACCTCAGAAGAACTGGAAATGTAACAATTGTGTCCGTCACCCCGTAGGAAGTTGCAAAAAGTTGCTTATCTTTCCAAGCTGATGAGTAATTCTGCTCATTCATCAGTCATCATCAGCATCAACAAGCATGTATGCATAATACATACACATATTTACAACCTAATGGAATTACGAATGGTCAGTACATACAATACAGTAATTCAACTCCTTTGCAGGTTGGCCTGGACTTTCCATACTTTTCATTCAGAAACATTTTTTCCAATGCACAGCGTCGTCATCCTTTAAAAAAAATCTGGCTTTGCATATTTCCAACTTTCTTCAACTTCAACTGAACAACCTAACGTGTGGTTCATCAGCTCATTTTACATCTTCAAGCCTTCATTTTACGCCTACGCTCAGGCACGAAACGAATCCTCGAGTACTGAAGTTTAAACTTGATAGCGATTCATAAATCACTCGTTAGAGACATTTTTCGATGCGACTGGTTCAAGCTGAATCCTCAGTTACCAGTGCGAAGTACATATTGACTCCTCGTGTAGTCCATGTTTTACATGTTAAATGAAATGAAACTTTAAGCTAAAATCCTTAACCTTATGACTTTTCCTTTCATAATTTAGACTTTTAATTGAAAAATGTCCAAAACTCCCTATTGTCCTGTCATGTTAGTAAAGTAAGTTTTTAATTTCTCCATGTTCTTTTTATCTCATTCTCATCATTGAAGGCAGGATACACTCCCTACCATAAAAGCTACATCATCTCCTCATTATCATTATAGGACAAACAAAAATTACAATATAAACCATGTAACGATACATTAAAAACCTTCGTTTAATCAAAAACATGCTACCTTAAATGGAAAAACGATAAAAGGATCCCACAAAAAATAAAGTCACTTAATTGCTTCTCCATGTAACCCTTGTCGCATTACACTGTAATTTTAAATTATTTTGAATATTGATACCAGGGCTAATAAGTTACGAAATACAAATTTCCGTTTTAGTATTGACTTTACAATGTACATTTAACCACATAAGTTGTATATTTTTGTCCATACTTGTAACATTGAAACTATTGCAGTGGTGTCATTGGAAACTTGATAGATATCTATAAATAAGTATACATATAGACAAGTCAACAATGTACAAACCAAATCACAACATTTGGAGCCAGACTGTCTCCATTAATTTTTGCAAAGAAAATGACAGACATCCTTCATCATTATGTACTATATACATACATACATATGTACCTGGAGGCCAAGAGCGTAGAAAAATGTTCTGCACAAGCTAAACTTAAAAAAAAGAGTCCGTCTGCATCTGCAATCTGGGCTTCATCGTTTGATTCAGGTAGAATGAAGACGTCGAGATATATGGCCTAGTGTTTAATAATATTTTATGTGCCATATTGTTGACTGTTGACTGTTGACTATGAATGCAAAGATGTACTTCATTTGCGCTGCATTACACTTTCATTACTTATTCGTACCTACATTTCAATAAAAAAAACACTCAAGGCCCTTCCAACAATTTATTACATACTCATCACTTGACAGAAGAATGAATGGGATGAAAATTAACTGTGCAAAAAATTATGTTACATCTATTTCCATTTCTAAATTGCTATTCCAATATCCAGCAATAAGCAAGTCTCCCTCTCATTCTAATGATAAATTTTAAACGAACTTTAGTGTAATAAGAAACAGAACCAATAATCTGTCAGTATAATGTTGGAAGAGTTTTGCCTCGAAATCAGCGTGTCTCACTATCTTCTATCTCTACAGCATTCCAAAAATGAGCAGTTTATGGACCTCCGAAATACTAAATTCTAATAGTAGTAATAATCATAAAGATAATGGGAATAACTTTTAAGCTGAGTTCTTGAAATCGCTTCATGACAGATTTAATACTTATGCAAATATTAAAGTCACTCTTTTCACTTGAAATGAAATGCTCACATCCTAGATACTACACAGTCAGGGTGTGTTTTCATTTCGTACTGTTGACTCTGTATGTTGCAACGACATGCACTTGCACTGCATACTATATTAGGTAATTAGGTATCCACCTTAAAATTATCTGGATTGTTGAATGGAAAATACAAAGTGCAAATTTACATGTAGTGTAGGCTTATGAGGATGAAAAACACAAAAATAGATCTGTCTATACATTGTACATTCAGCATTGAATTGGTCTGTGGGTAATTTAACACGGGAATTTCGAAGGAACTCTCATTTCCTGGAGAATTAGTTGAGTTTGTGAAGGCTGAAGGCTACTTGTGTTGGCTACACACTACAGATTTCTGATTGATGATTGGCTGTGATTAACATAAAAAAGGAACAGTTCACATTGAATCCTGAGAGGCTTCAAATTATATCTTCAAATCTTCAAATTAAATATAATCGTTTACGGCCAGGAGAGCATGAAGGACGTATGAATTAGTTAATTATTTTCACACGTTTTTTATGACTTCTGCACCAAATTAAATGTCCTGTCGGAAATTTAACAATACAAGTTACATTCGTGGCAGGCAGAGGAATCTTTTAAAATGATTCTTGAAATTATTTATTTGACTTTGACTTTTTGTATAAAAAAAGATGCTTGGCACCTTTACAGATTTTATGAAACTGCCTGTAAGCACTTGTTTGTGTTATAGTTGTTGTTGCTTGCACGCTTATTATAAATAAATGTTTACTTCCATGTGGTATGGATAGTTATTTTGTTATTGTTAGGATTTTACGAGCAGTATAATTAAAATTGCGTGAAAGAATGTACACATGAATACATAAGCCACGCGGATCAAGTTTCATGTTTCTTTGATAATGATCATCAATAAACACAACTGTCTTCATACATATGACAAGAAGAGAAGGTCTTAAAGAATGACGACAATTGTTTAAAAGATGTTCTTCGTACATTGTAAATTGTAAATGAATGCATTTCACATTGCGTACAATGAACAGGGAGTTTGTTGAGATGAGTTCGGTTTTCAGGGCCGGCACAAATTGTATTGATGTGTTATTTTTTATGCATGAATTTCTGCTAATTGGAAAAGGGTTCGGTGTTTCTAGGATTTTAATTAAGCATGCAAGATTTAAGATGATCTGACGATGGGGTTTCCGGGATCCAGAGTTCGAATGACCGGAGTTTGGATGTTGCATTCCAGGGCAATTGCATGCTCCAATTCCATTTCATACCGAATGAATTTAAGCACTTTGATTCTTCCGAGTCCGGGTATCGAGTTTACGGCTCTTTATATAATGGTTCAGTTTGAAAGTTTGAATCAGTAAGAAGATCTAACATCTAAGTTTAAAACTCGGTAGATTCGGGAGTTAACAAGTACTTCATACATGTAGGATGTATTCATAATAGCCGATTTTCTATTACATAAGGAAGCCAATATATCCCAACCTACTATCATCCCAAAATAAACTTTGACCCGGAGCCAAGAGTCTTCAACTCCGTCAGTCATTCAAGGGAGTTGGTCGAGTGAACAACATTTCCACCCGAGGATTTGAAACAACAGAAAGATTGACTCTTTTAAAGTGGGTAGTTCTCGGTTCTCAGTATAAAGCTTGGTTGTGTGTGTTTGAACATGCACCAAAACTTTCCTGTTTCTCAGAAGATGTTGGTGTCCATGTGAAAAAACCCTTCAAAATAAAAGTTGCTCGAGTTCAGATTGTTAAGTTTGTGAACTCCAATAGACGCAAGAGACATTATCATGGGTTCCCCGGTGCCGGCTTCCTCATTAGCCTTACATGACAAACAAAGAACTCCATTAAAATTCACTAAAATCCTACTCCTTTTCCTCTTCGTTTGTCAATTCCATGGAATCCAGGCAATTAATCCCAAATTATTCCCTTACGGCTTGGAGCAGTCGGATTCAAATTTGCCTAGAGATGTTGATGATGTTACCTCACCTGAGTTCAGACTTCAGACTCCAATTGTGTTCTATGGAAATCTGTATCCCGGTGTTTACGTGAGTATTTACTTGGCTAAAAACATGATGGGCATACCGTTTGACTAATTAGAGCTTTTAATTTATCAAGATCAATCAAAATGGACTGATTTCATTTACAACTGACATACCAACCTTCGTCAATATGCAATTCCCTTTGGACTATCCTACCATTGCTCCCCTATACACTGATGTGGATACGAGGATATCGGGAACTGTTTTTTACAGGTGAGGTATTTGAGTGCAAAGATAGTTTAAGATAGTTTAACCTTAGTTTAAATGACATAATAGATAAATCATAGGTCATTTAAGTAATTAATGGACTTGTCTTGAAAAGTAAATCTTGATCCAGTTTTGTATGTTAATGTATTCCATTTCTCAGAGATAAAACTTTTCATGTAAATATTAGCATCTTAGCATCTACTAATTGGCACCAAAGTCCCAAATCCTGAATAACTTATATTATTATCATAATACGAAATGTTGCCCTTTGAAACGTGAAATCTTTTGATTATTCCAAAACAATGAGATAATCGATATTTTGGCCTTCAGCTGATGGCTATCCCGTGCTGGACATTAGAGATGAAGAACGCGATCAAAACTCACTTGAATAAAATGATCACGTATACATTACATAGGCTGTAATATAAACGAATCTTTAATCTACGTAAAGCAGTCACGACAAAGTACTTCTTGGCTGGAATACTCCGTCAGCAAAAAAGAATTTGACATAATATATTGTTAAATGACTCGTCTATCTCAAATGCCTCGTCTTACGCATTTCCTCTGCCTTTATGTCACGTTTTTTTCAATAATTTAATTCTGTCAGCAGGAGTTAGGCACTGTCCATATGGTTTGTCATCCCATCAAATCGTACAATGTAACCGCTAATAATTCAATGATACGGATGTTTGTAGTTTGTAGTATTATTACAACGAAACTGTAAGAAAAAAGTCAGGTGGATGTCATATTGTTAATATTGTTGGTAGATATTTTATTATATTTCCATAATCCAATCCAATTGATGTTAATTTTCAGAGAGACGCAATCGGAGGAACTACTGGAACGAGCTAGAACAACATTTTCTGATCATTTTACATCAGCAGTGAATTTCCAGCCCTCAAGCTTGCTAATTGTGACATGGGACAACGTGGGGTACTTCGACAGAAAGAGTGACAAGGTATTCCAAAAACTCCTACCACCAGAAAACATCAGACACCCTGATCTGGTACTTCTTAATTGAAGAATACTTTAGAATGTTGCATGGAATGTCTGTCCTATAATCGCTTTAACTCATTACCTCATGTCTGGTCTGAGTTTAGTGCATTTGTTAAAAAACTAACGAAAGTCTTTGAACCCGTTCTGTAAAAGAAATAACCCAGATATTCCATGTGGCACCGGGGGGCTAACCGGTCTGTTTCTCGCGGGTTTTATTATGCATTATTGAAACTGTTTGTTTATCTTTTGGAAGCTGGCATCTGAAATGGGCCTGCAAAGCTTCAAGAACCTAAACTTGCACATGGCTTTTGCAAGCTTTTGCATATTGTTCCCCTATTCTATTTGCAAACTGCACTTTGTTTCTGGCTTGTCTACCGACGCCCACTGCTTGTCACATTAAACTGAGCATCAAATCGGAAGTAAGAATCATTCAAATATGAAATAGCCAATTTGATGCAAACATCAACATGCAAAAAGCTTTAACAGATGTTTAAAAAATACAATTATACATGATTCTCTGTTAACAGTTGCTATGTCTGGTAACAGTAAATTCTGTGGAACCTTACACACAGGCGAGCTTCTTCCTGAACCTAATGTTTGCAAATGACAAGAAAGAGTGAAAGACAGTTGGTTTGAAACTGTTTGATTTAAATTTAAAATGTTATAATACGAATTTTGGATTTAAAAAAATGGTTTAGTTAAATAAACTAGATTTTCTCACGAGTTTTTTTTTCGTTTCAAACTATTTTGCAGACAAACACATATCAACTGGTAATAGGATCTGATGGCGGAGAATCCTATGTGGTCTTTCTTTATGACCAAATTCAATGGATTCAAGGGACGGGGAAGAACCCTAATATGCCGGATGCTAAAGCCCAGGCAGGTCTAATTTCTGGCCATGGACCACACTACTCTCTCAAAGGATCTGGTACCGATCAAGTGTCCAACATTCACAAGTGAGTAGTGTTTTATGGCTATCCATTTAACCACCCATCATTCTCGTCGGTTACTTATCCATGGCTCAAGTTGTTTGTCTTATAAATCTTCAAACAACATCGGAAGAGTTTTAGGCTCAAAGGGGACTTACCGTCACCCTTTTTCCATTCATTCTGAACAAGTAACTTGATGGTTATGCAATGTAAGAGTATGAATCCATCAGCAAGATGTATGTACCCTACGGGTACGGACGTATGTGAGAAATAGGGAATTTCAAAGTTTTAATCTTAATTCCACAAATATCTAGAACCCATATTTTGTTGAGATTTTTATCGCATTTAAAAAAAACATGTAATGATCAATAGCAACATTCAGTAAATTGCCTCCGGTATTGACAATGCATTAAGTTCGTTTTTTTGCGAAATTATTCACCTTCCATTTTTAAAAAACGAACACTGTCGGCTTCAACATCAAACACCACCACTAATTATAAGACCTTGATGGAGATTGTAAATAAATATTGACAACTCAATATGTATTATTAACTAACATGGTTTTCATTCCTTATCAGACGATCCAATGTAAATGAAGACGGCGTGTGGATGTTCAGGACGGGCCGTGTGGGTGAGAATCTAGAAGAACCAGACCTCAACGTTATCTTAGGTAAGTAATTTTGTATTTTAAGTGTGTCTCAGCTCAGCCATTGCATCTCATTTCCCTTTATTATGCATATGTAAGTAAGTCTAGGTTGAATTGGAATCGACATGTTTACTTAAATCCTGCTGGGATGTGATAATATATGTTAAACAACAATCTACAATCTGTCTTCCTACAGTTCTTATAGGTTTGTGTTTAGGCACATAAGTTGTATATGCCACAGCCAAGAAAAATTATGAAGACCGTCAGAAATCCATGTAGGAAACTAAACCTTCAACGTCAGCTCTTCAGAGATGAAAGAGACATGTCAATAGGCATGGCCGGCTTAGGCTCTTTGAAACTTGAGATCTTGAAAGTTGGCTTGAAGACGGATTACCCTTATAGAAAATGAAATATATGTAGTATGTATTTGAAACAGTGTATGCGGTTTACGTGCATGCAATGTTGTATTATGTAGTACTAACGTACTTCAGAAAATATGTTAGTTTGAGTTAGTTAAAAAGTTTGGGTACCACCCACGAGTGGTCTGGAACCCATCCCAGAATATATAAATGATTGTTTCCGGTTTCCCTCAGCTATATTTAAAAAATGATTTTGTAAAATGCTAATTCATTAATCTTTTACAATACAGAATCGTCATCAGAGTCGAGTTCAACATGTGCAGCAGGGGGTGTCACAAATTGTCACAGTCAAGCAAGTTGTATTGACTACGAGCCGGGATATTGCTGTAAATGCAGTAGAGGCTTTTATGGAAATGGAAAAGTTTGTCTTCAAGATGGTAAATGCATAATTAGTAATGTTAGGGACCATTTCTGTGACAGCTTTGATGTGTATGCAAAAACAAATCTTTCACAATACACAAATGTATGTAAATGATAGTCCACTCTACTTACTCTGTCTTCATATCAAATCCTTTACCCTCCTACGGGTTTTGGCGTCAGTGCCAGCCAAGCCAGATCAGTTTATTGTCAAATTGTTACAAAGTTAAGTGATTTATCAGCAACCTAATCCTGTAAACGGAACGACGTGGAGAAAAGAGTTGGCTCGTTGAAATGATATGCACAAGTAGCTAGCTAATTGATGATTAATTAATCTAATAAATGCTTCTTACATTATTTTGTCAGAGAATCCAGTCCGAATGACTGGAAAAGTAAAGGGCGTCTTGAACGGAGTAGCATTAGATGACTCGGATCTGTTTTCATACATTTTACCCCAGGATGGACGAGCTTACACAGCCGTTGCAAAGATCACAGAAAGGCTTGGCTACGACTTACAAACTGTTCTCACACTTGGGACAAGCATCGGATGGCTTTTCAGCACTAGCGTCAGGGGAGCTCCAAATGGTTTCACTTTAACAGGTAGATACTGCCACAAGAAGAGGAAATTTAATGAAAAAACTCACGTTCGAGTTATGATATTGATTTTATTACCATTTGAAATCAGGTGGTACTCTCAATTACACGTCGGACATTAATTTTCAACAAACTGGTCAGAAAGTACAAGTTCATCAAAACTTTCTTGGCTTGGACGTCTTTTCTCATATGAAAGTTGAGACAAGAATCCACGGAACCGGTGAGGAATTTTGAGGAGGATAACACCCATTTTATTAAAATAGCATCACCATTTTAAAGTAATGAAAAATATTTATCAGTGTGTATATGAATTTCAGTCCCAATAGTTCCAGTGGCTAAATCTATAGAGGTTAAAGACATTAAGATGGACTTTACGCGGGTGTCCCCTGGAATCATTCGATCAAGGTCATCCCATTCATACGTTGTTGAAGGAACATCACAAGAAAATCCTTTTACTGTGGAACAAACTGTCGAATACGAGGAATGCCCTTCGGCTTCCCCGGTACCACCAGAGCTGGAAACAATTACTATGAAAGTTGGCAGAAATTACATTGTTTACGACGTAACTCAGCAGATTGCCCGTTATGCAATAACCTCAACGGTGTCACCAGTGGACGGTATTGCTCTAAATATTTTGATAACCTATGCTAAGAGTGAGTGTCAATTGATATACCGGCTGATGGATGGGTAATTAAATAAACCGTATTTTTCAATTCGTTAGGTGAAGACCCTTGTAAAGAAAACAAGGACAAATGTCGCCCCAATAGCTCCTGCGTTGTGGATGGAGATAGTTACAGCTGCATCTGTAATTTAGGGTACATAATTTAATTTTATTAAAATGTATAATTACTATTAGCAATGTGATGATTAAAATTTATAAAAAAATGTTCTCCATACCTTTGTGGTAATGTATGGTATGGTAATAATAATAATTATAAAATTGGTTTCTATTCAAGCTTAAATTTATTTTGAAGGTATGAACAACGATACAGTGATGAAGCCCAACCTGAATCCGGTGATGATCAAACACCCCCTGAATGTGTTGATTTGGGTAGGTATTTAGTGAAACCTTTTATTTTGTCTTCCCACTTAATTCTCTGTCACATTCTGAAACTATTTTCAGATGAATGTCAAATTGGGACCTCTTCATGTGACGTGACAGCAGTTTGTTACAATTCTCCAGGATCTTATAGTTGCCAATGTCAGCCTGGCTATTCTGGGGATGGTTACAGCTGCACAAGTATAATTAAATTGCTAGCCAACCATATCGACTACAAATATTTGTAAGCCTTTTGGGTAATGCTGATTTTGAAATTGCAGAAATATTATCGTGTGCCGACGTTCAATGCGGACCTCAGGCTCAATGTCAAGAGATATCCGTAGGGAATCCTGAGTGCCGTATGTAAATTTACTCCTATTAATACTGTTTTCGCATTAAAGAAAGTTGCTACACTTTCATGATATTTAAACTGATTTAATGACTATATTACGTTGGATAGGTTGCCTTCCTGGATTTTATGGAGACGGTTTGTTTTGTTATGAGCCTACTGGGGTTGATACAAATCCTGGTGAGTTTTAAAAATAAGGATTACATAGTAACATCATCTAGCAGTAGTAGCAATTCGATAAAAAAACTCACTGCTGAGTGGTGACAATTACGTATATAGGAAGTCCACCAGACTGCAGACAAGTTCGAGATCTTTGTGATCCGTTCGCCGAATGTGTCTTCAGCTCCTCGAGTAACTCCTACGTATGTAGCTGTCAACCGGGTTATAATGGAGACGGAATGATGTGCCATAGGGAAACCCCAAATGATGGTTTGTTTTTTTGTTTCATATATGGTTTCTTTAAAAATTTGACTACATAGTGGAGAAATGTAAATAATGAAATTTTAAAGAGGAAAGCTGTGACATCATAAATAACTGTCATATATATTCGGACTGCAAGCTTGACGAGGTTATAAACGAGTACACCTGTGTTTGTAAGCCCGGATATGTTGGTGATGGATACTCATGCATGCCGTCTAGAGATTATGGCCCATCTTGTAAGCCCCCGGATTTTAATTGAACAATAATAGTAATTTTCATTAGTTCTTTTATAATTTTATAATTAACAATTAAATGCGAATAATTTGTAGACCCAGATGGTTCTCCAGAAAGACCCCCACAACCAATTTGTGTCCTCGGTGCATGTTATTGCTCCGCTGGCTATTATTACGACGAACTAAGGGAGGAGTGTAAATTTGCACCTTCGGAGTCATCCTCAGGTATGATTGTCTATAATGAATAGTTAATTCTAATTATATTATGACAGAGACATGTTCAACCAACAACTTTTACTTTAGCTGAACAAAATCATTGCGACCAAGATCCCTCTCAATGTGACCCAAATGCGGCCTGCTCGTACGAGAATGGAAGATACCAATGTATTTGTAATGAGGGCTTTGGGGGGACTGGTAGACAATGCAGTCCTCAGGGTATGTTCAATGCCGATTTAATTACACAAGATAGTTATTCGTGTTTCCGAGTTAGATTTTATGTGATTTTATTAACAGACTACTGCTCCAGCCACACTGAATGTAGTTCTTTTGGAGAATGTGCTTATGATA
Organism: Desoria olivacea; assembly: GCA_034695115.1. NCBI lineage: Eukaryota > Metazoa > Arthropoda > Collembola > Entomobryomorpha > Isotomidae > Desoria > Desoria olivacea. Next base: position 3,907 of record JAQFZA010000584.1, on the reverse strand, counting down.
GCAACGAGTTACGTTACTCGTGCCGTTGTCGTGACGGATTTCTTGGGGATGGAAAGGAATGTAAACCTAAAGCCGACGTAGGCTGTGATGTTTTGAGAAACTGCGATACCAATGGTAAATACCGGGAAAGTTTCGCTAACCAAAATTGTGGTTTATTGAATCAATACCAAAATAATAATGGTCTCCCGTTTCTTCTTGTTGTATTTTGGTATATATTGAATTTTAGGTCAATGCAATTGGGACTCAAATCAGTCAAAATACCGTTGCGAGTGTAAACCAGGGTTCAGGGGGGATGGGGTGACATGCCAAGAAGACATTTTGGGATGTAATGTTCTGCAGAACTGTGGAAATAGATCTGAATGTGCTTACGACCCGTTGGCAAAAGGATACCGGTGCCAATGCCAAGCAGTACGTACTTTAATTGAAATTCTTTGAGCAAAAGAGCTTCAATGCAATTAATTTATATTAATTAAAAATTGATTAGGGGTTTCAAGGGGACGGCTACAGATGCCGATCAACAGTTCCCTGTTATCAAGACAGATCAATCTGTGACTCGAACGCCGATTGTGTCCCAGATGCAGTAACTCGAGAGTGGAAATGTCAATGTAAACAGGGGTTCTACGGGGACGGTCAACAGTGCAAGGAAGCCACTCCAAGCGAAGATGGAGATCAATTAGTGGTAGCAAAAGGCATGTCCCTCATTAAGATAACATTGAGCAATTCAAAGCCAACTCCTTTGACCGTGGAGCCATTTCAAACGGCAATCGGCATTGACATTGATTGTCTTTCACAAAAAATTTACTGGAGCGATGTAGCCACAAGAGCAATTAAAATGGGAAACTTTAATGGATCTGAAAAAGGAGCATTTTTGGATGATGGTTAGTTTATTATAGCTCATTATAATGAGTGCAGTTTTCATCAACATTGAATCATATTCAAACCTAAAAATTTGTAATTTTGTAGGAATTGGATCACCGGAAGGCTTAGCAGTTGACTGGGCATCGGGGAATATTTACTGGACGGACTCTTTGAAAGATACTATTGAAGTAGCTAGCTTGAAAACTAAAATCAGAAAAACGTTAATCTCCACTGGCCTAGTTAATCCAAGGGGCATTGCAGTTCATCCCCAAAGAGGGTAAGAAATGTAACTTGTAGAGATCAACCATCGCAGAGATTCCAAGCTCCATACGAAATGTACTAATTTCAGACGTTTGTTTTGGAGCGATTGGAACCGAGATTATCCCAAAATCGAATATTCTGGATTGGATGGGCAAGAACGCGAGATCTTGGTTGGCGAAGGCTTGGCTTTGCCCAACTCATTGGTTGTTGATTCTGTCGGAGATCAGCTTTGTTGGGCTGATGCTGGAACTCATAAAATCGGTAAGCTTGATTAACATTATATATTTTCTTATGCTTTACATGCTACATAATATTATCTAATTGTTATATTAATATCTAAGAGTGTGTTGGAATCGATGGGAGAAATCGTAGACCGTATGTTATGAACGTACAATATCCATTTGGACTCGCTTTAGGACCGGAAAGCTTCTATTGGAGCGATTGGGAGACGTATGAATTGTTTTTATAACTTTAGGAGCCCATATTTATAGTTTGATATTTGATAAATAATCATTTGAATATGCTTGCAGTAAAAGGGTAGAAAGTGCCTCTCGACAGACAGGAGAACTTCAAATAAGTTACGAGGTCTCCTTAGGAGGGCCTGGGAAACTTTACGGACTTGTGTATGTACCAGCACAATGTCCTCAAGGTAATTGTAAAATGAATTATTGTATTACTTTACATGTTGCTCATAATATAAGTATTATATTCCTAGGTAGGTAAGAAATTAACAAATTATACATCCAACTATTTTTTAACCCCATAGTGTACAGTCCTTGTGAGTACAATTCTTGTGGAGAGGATAGGATTTGTCTTCCAAACATCCGTGGAGGCAGATCCTGTATTTGTGAAAATGATGCTCCACAAACTTGCCAAACTTTGTTCTAGTAGTCATAAAGTTTAACAAGGAAATAAGCAACTCATCAATGTAATGAGTGTCAACTGAAAAATATGCTATTGTCAATCATATAGTAAGTTCCTATTGCATTTAAAGTATTAATTCACCGATGTTTTGTTAGCTCCACTACTGCCTCCAACTGCCGTAAATGTTAACTCATAGGTTTAAGTCATACCATTTGTAATTTAATGAAAGTCGGATCAGCTTTCCTTTAAAATCTGTTATACTTAACTCGAAATACTGAAAGTATAAAGTATTAACTATTTCTACTTCACAATTGTTTTTTTTGATGAGATAGAAGATTGCTAAATTGCAAATATCACACTAGTTTACTCTAAAATACCGGGTGTTTGTATCTAAACAAGAGCTTGAAATAAATTACTACTCAGTATGTAAAACTAAAATTAGTTATGTTATTTTTACAATCAGTCATACATGCAAACGTTTTCATAACTTTTGGCCAAAACGTGTTAAGTTTAACGAGTCCCAGAACTCTAGTCGCTTATTAAATGGTTCTACAATCATTGTTCTCTGTTCTCCAATACGAAGATAATTCATCGGCCCTTTGCCACGGGTTGCTTTGATCCAAGGCTTTCCGTCAAATTGAACTTCATCCCTAAAAGTGGTTACATTTATGATTTTTAAACGGATAGTTATCCATAAATATGCTGGCGGACGTTTGTACGTCTAGGAAGTATAAATCTCTTAAGATGAACACTTCTTTCAGATCGTTAAAAAAATCTAGTTTTGAGAAAATAATATACATATCTCATTATCAGTGTGTTTAAGAATCATTTTGAAACTTCAGTTTGACGCAGAATCCCAGTTTTTGTATTCACCTAGGAATCACGTATACTTTCTAGACGTACATATGAAGTTCTCCAATATATAAAATACAATATTCTTACGTTTCATTATTCTTTACGAAATCTGCCCAAATTTTAACCATTGCACGTGAAGCTTCATAATCTCGTGAACCCGGTCGAGATTCTAGTACAAAGTTCAGGTTAAACAACAAAAAGAGCTCATCTGTGGAATACGATGCACAATGAATGAACGATTAAAACTTTCAGTAAATATTACACTCGTGCACATTTAAAAGAAAGAAATTTCGTTCCTAACCTGCGTGGGCCGCACCTTCAATAAAACAGATATCCATTACAAATGGAAACATAACACATCAGAAGACAAAGCATAATTAATCTTACCATAGAAGGGAGGCCTTACACCAAACACGTTTTCATTAATCCAACCACGGACAAAATATTTTGCGATTTGAACTTCAGCCGGAATGGTTCTCAGATTCTGCTGAACGGCTTCAGCTAATTTTAGAACTGAAACCGCAGTTCTGTAATCGAAATAGTATAAGTAAACTGGCGAAAATGGAGATTGCAACTGAGCAGTCCTGTGAGCTGGTAGGAAATGCATCCTGTCTGAAAACATATCAGTCAAATTTTGAAAGTTCCTTGGATCAGTGGGAGAGCTATGACCGAAATAATAATCTCGAATCCTTTCTGCTCCAGAGACTAATTGGTTTTCGTTATTATCGTAACGTAAGAGACTTGGGAGATAGATTTCCCACAATTTGGGATCTCGTAATTTATCTGAGACCTGCGCATCTTTTGAGATAGCTAAATGAAACAAAGTAGTTTGTTGTTAAAATCAGATAGCTAAAGTTATCCAGTAATTACGGGGTTGAAATAACCTTTGGCGAATAAAATTCCGTCTGCAGAATTTGCTCCAACAATCATAGGCACCTTATTGTATCTTCCAGTTTCTAACAGGGTGTATGGATTTTCAGCAAGGAAAGCATGTTCATCTTGAACTTTTTCGATAATTGGTCCATAAATTGAGTAGTCATTTTTTAAAACATCCTGAAATAAATCAGTC
>JAQFZA010000583.1:0-16488 GCA_034695115.1 Desoria olivacea | reverse complement strand
ACTTCCTCGCCCATCTACTCTGAAATCTGCTTTTTACACCCAAAACCCTTCCCGTCAGTTGTTCCATGGACTTTACTGCAACTCTTCTACCAGTCTAGCTTTTTCTCTTGTCAGTTTTTCCAACTAAAAGCAAAATAACATTATAGAACTGTTCCATCCATTAAATATCTGTACTCTGGTGGAAGTCGATTGAAAATCATAACAACAACAAAGCAATCAAGATGATGAAAATCATACCTTGATATTATCATTGAGGGCTTGTATTCGTAGAAGTAATTTGCGATGCTGTTCTTTCCCCTCTGCACTAAACGGACTCAATGTGGCCCTCTTGGTGGTGGTCACCTTGGCTGACTCCGTGCTCGCCATACTTGAGGTTTACTTTGTCGTACGCTCTAATGCAACAGCTCTCTCTACTCTGGGGTTGCAGCTCGGATTGAGAGGAAAAGTATGAAGTTCAGGTTCACAGTTAGTTATTTTAGAGCATGGGGTTTGGGAAGTTATGAATTTCGAGCGATTAAGGAAGTGGGGTCAGTTAGGAAACTCGATGACTTTATTTTTTATTGGAGGAAACAAACGTGTGAAAAATCTGTCAAAAATTGAAAGATGATCGTAAAAAAAATAAAAGTTTTCGTAAAAAAGGATGCGTCACTTTCCTACACAGGCTTATGCAAAGCGTCGGTTAAGTCAGGGTCTCAGGGGTTCCAGAAAAAAATGCAATGGAAGCTTACCTCTGGTTACAAAAAATAAATACGAGTTTGTCTTACAGAACTGGGACATGCTGGTCAATCTCTTGGGGATTCTGAGGCGGTGCACGACCCGATTGGATCTTATAAATGAAGACGACAAGGAAGACGAGGATTATTTCCTGGACAAAGTGTCAGCCTTTGCTGTCATTATGGACATATTTCGATTGCTTTATGAGGCATGCGGGACGTGCTGGTTCGTTGAAGGGTCAAAGGCAGTAACATTTATCGACAACAATAATGACAGTGATGGGAACTACTATCAAAATCAGATGCTGAAAGTTGGTTCTGAAGAGACCCCAATAAATCTACATCAAGTGACGAAACTCTTGCTCAGGGCGATTTTCGGGTGTTCGATTATTCCTCATCCTGGAATAGCAGGACGGAAAGAGATCATCGAGATTATCTGCAATCCACAGAAGTTTGCTACAGCCCGGTGGTTCTATTATCCAGATTCGAAGGTATGTAGTGCATCTTGAAGCAACTTACGTTTGTGTATTTACAGCATGTAATACACGGTTTTTAAGGTATCGACCGCTGGGTTGAGTTTCATTTTGTGTGTTTTGAACGTAGGCTATCAAGCTCATCACAATGGGACATAATGCCTCGGTCGCCCTTTTGCACGAGATACTGTCCATAGTTCATTTTTCATCAAAGGACAATGAACGTGCCAAGTTCATGTCTTATCTACGGAATTGCCCGATGGTAAGTTCTAAATCGATTGGCATATTGCTCTCTGTAAAACCTTGAATTTATACCCCTTAAATAGCTTCTGCCGCAAGAGGTGTGTATTATGATACAAAGTGGCTAGTGTAAATCCAATATGTCATAGCAGCCCAGGAGTAGGACACTGGTGGAAGTTAAATCAGTCTTTCGCAATTTTGGTTCTGACTTAACAAGTTTTCTTAAAAGTTTGTTTCTAAAGCACCCATAGCGGTGGGCGTATGTATAGTTTTTGATATGAATATCTCTATTTCCCACTAAACAATGAGAAACAATAAGAATTCGTTCATAGATCATCTTTGGTTCATACTCATAGAACCATTTGGTTTCTTTTCTGAGGGAGTTTCCTTTGTTGTCCGAGATTCAATTAATTATTCATAGTAGCATAGATATTATTCGTTATTAGAAAAGCCACTTTTATTACTGGGTTCCTATGAAACGTCCATTTATGTAGCACGACATTATGCATCTTTATATTAATAAGTAGAAGCTATGTAGAGAGAAAATCTTGTTGTATTTTATTATGGTAACTATAAGAGCCCAGGGGGGTGGGTTCTGTGGCAATGGTTTCCAGCTCCATTAGCCATTCAATACATTCCCTCCATGTCATTCAGAGCTGGAGGTGGTAAAGGTCGACAAGAAGTGCATTCGATGATAAAATAGATTGGGATTTTTCATTTTGACAGGAAGCATATGCGAAACTGAGTGTAACTCAGATAATAAATTTGCTGTGGTCGAACGGACGTCCTATCGGGCCATCCCAAGCCATCCTTCTCTATCGGCATGTGTCCGTTCTGAAAACTTTATTGGAAACTGTACTCGACCTCAAGAGCTTTGTTCAAGACACCTTTTGTGAGGAATTCCGGTAAGTGGATCATGCCTGCTCTTTTCTGAATTATTGACTCGTATTACATTTCTGACACCTACACTATTTCTTCTTGACATTATTATTGCTACGCAGAAGGGATTTGCATATTAATTATTTCAAGGTTTCTAAAGTTTTAAACTCGTAAGTTCAACAGATATTTTGAGTGTTAGCTTAAAACTATCTACTTAAATTGAAGAGTAGCTATTACCACTACACAATCATACTAGGTAATTTAAAATCCAGTACATCCATTTATTCAAATTATGGGTTTCAGACCAGAGTTTTGCATGATTATTGCTGAAGATCCTAAGAAATGTTTCCCATCTATGTTTTTCTGATTGGTATACACCAATGGTGATCGAGTATTAAGCTTTAGAAACTACAGTAATATAAGTTTGGGCGAAAACTTCAATTTCTTCCCAAAACGATTTCCGTGTTTTTGTTGTATAAAAGAAGCTATAATACAATTTGTGTGTCTACATCGAAGCATCATATTGGCTGATGGCGTAAATAACTATAGTTTCATGAAATGCCTTATGTACATTTTTGTTATTGTGTGTTGAAGGTACTTTGTTCATGGAAAAAGCGCAAGTAAGAGAATACCGGATCGATATCCCCTGAAGCCCAAGTTGCTCGCTACCTGTGACGAACTTCGTCAAGAAATTATTGGAAAGTAGACAGTAATATTTAACTCAAGACACTAGATTACCTACTATAGAAGTACATTGCAAGGCTGACGAAATAAATTCAAATATTACTCCTCTATCCCATATCATAAGAAAAGAATATTCTGTTTTTACAAAATACAAATACTGCTTCTATATAGTAAATGTTATATCGACTTGTCAAAATAAACTTTGCATCAAAGTATCAATAAAAGTACCTGGACAATGATGAATTGGAGTTTTTTTATTATGACTTGCAAATAAATGGTCACATAAATGTTTTTGTTTATTCCTATCGACTCACTCAACTCCGAGTGGGTGTAATGATCCTTTGTAATAAAAAAGCTTTCCGGCTATCCACCTCATGTTTTGTCCTCATTCAAAGAGTAAGCCATGCAACAAAGACGACTTTCCTAGCCTTTGACTCTGAATCCCTTCTTATTATTTAGCGCAATGGAATGCGGGGAGGAACTGGTCGAGAATAGAAATGTAGGGTTAACTTACCAAAGTCACCAACTTTTTCTCAAAAAATTCCAAAAATTTTTTGGGCAATCAAAACATGTATCAGATATTATCCTCACATGCTGGTGGTTGCGAACAGACTAGCTGATAAGATTACTGATGTACATGGTTATCTTAGTTACCGGTTATGTGGATAAACAGGGTCTTTCCGGATTGCAAATCATAAACCAAATCATCACTTCCAATCCAATCCCACCTTAACCTGCTTGCATATTTCTTCCTATCTTGTCTGCCAAAAAATAATATCAGACCAGTGTTCATTGAAATCCTCGTATCGATTTGATTTTACCTTTGATTTATAAATGAGACAAATTCGACATCATCAGAACTGTCCATGAAATATTTCAACAAGCAGCACAGCCCAGTCCGTTGGATTATTTAATGCAATGCTCAGCTTGTAATTGTGAAGTGGTTTTTCCATACAAAACTACAACACCAACTGTTTATCTGATTTAGAATACTAGTCACACCTACTCATCGCATGTTCAAAACTATTCACGTCCTAAATTCGACGAGGCATAGTTTCTACAAGTAGGGGAAATCGATATCGGGGAAACCCTTTAAAGACCATTACACATTATTATGTATGTACATTTCAATATAACGTGCAGCCGTTGCAATACTTTATTCTTCCAGTTCTTCATAACAGTTTCAACTCTTCAACATAATAAGAACAAAATATCAGCACCTAAATACAGGATGCCTAACCTTAATTGTCAAGAAGTTATATTTATATTTAGTATAAGGATGTATAAAACAAGTAATAATTAATTACACACTGGTATTCATTTCATTCACGAATGACTCACATTTGAATTGTTTAGATTATATAGACTACATTGAATATTACCCTGGAAGCTGATTAAGTAGATTAACTTTATCAACAGTCGGCTGACTCACCAACTCATCATTCAGAATCATCATTCATTAATAATCTGAATCACGCGTTTATATGAATCACTAAAAAAATATTTCATTCGAAAACATGCGTAAACTTGCACCGTTGCAGATTGCAGTTTGGATTCGGTTTTAAAATTTAAATGGAGCTGCACCTAAACGAGTAATATTTGTGTGCCTAATTAATTTAATGGTAAATATAACCCGCGGTTACACTTTCATCTGGATAGAAAATTTCTCTCCTGCGTTGTAACTTCGAAACTTGGAATAAATGCTGAATTTCTCGTATACAATCGACTTGGTAAAATCTCATGAAAATTGACATCCTTAGACATTACTTTAATGCATATGACTAATATTATACTCTGTTTGTCCTTTGTTGGCAACTTCTGAATTCTGGATTTACTTATTCACCTAACCCATGCTTTTTAATAGACAATTGGAGCTACGACTTTCGATTTTCTACCCACACAACATAGCGGAAACCCCAAATTATGTCTGCTTCCTGTTCGAAACATGGATTGGGAATCGGTAGTTAATTAAGGGTAATTCTATCGCGTATGTATTCGGTATAGAATGTGTCGATAATATCTATCAATTCTTAAATTATTAATTGAATTCAAATATGTATGCATTAGCAACCACACGAACTATTAGATGGTACTCCTGATTTTAATTGAAGTGTGTCAGCTCCGGTTCCATTCGAGTATCCATTTGTGTGACCGCTCTGTCTCAGCATGACTTCAACAAGGAATCTGTTGTTTAAAACAACCAAAGAGATCAGTACATGTTTATAGATTTAGATTACACTGAATAGTAAACACAAATAAAATCGAGACCCGACTATAATACCTAATCCTGCGACATTAAGCCTAGTCAAATAAAGTAGAGTTTTAGTGGCCGTACTTGACAGTTGTTGGAAATCTACATGTACATTTGTGTCTATATTAATAATATATTTCAAGCTGCAACTTAATCTGTGATTCAATAGTGTAGTCAAGCAGGCATAAATATTGTGAATCGAAAATATTCAGTGAAAAATACCATCTTTGTCGAATCATACAATAATAGCCAAAAGGATTTGCATAGCGTGATTGTTGCCATTTACCATGGCTTATTAAATTCTGTCAATTTCTTTAAATATCTAGCCGTAAATTCAATAGAGAACTTTATATTTATTGAACATTGAACATTTTACCTCATGGAGTCGTTGACCATAAGACCTTCCTTCGCTGACGTTTCAGTCCACCCGATGAAATTGTGTTCTTTGTAAAAGGTTTCGATTTCCATCTGGTCAACTTGCCGAGCACCGATGTCGCATTTGTTGGCCAGGAGCATACAGGGAATTGGACTTCCATCCGGTAACATACATTTTGAGTCTACGTCTTTTTTCCATTTCAACGTATTTTGGAAGGAGTTTTTATTAGTTAGGTCGAACATAATAATGCAGCCATGGGCATCTTTGAAATAGACTCGAGTCATCCATGTGAATCTTTCTTGACCTAAAAGAGGTAGGTAAGTTATGCTGATTAGTTTACATTCAACAGGGCCAACTACAGATTTATAAATTAATACCATTTTTTTCGTACTAAATAATGTAAAACAATGTATAACATCAAATCGCAGAATTTATACAAATCAGCAAAACTTACCGGCAATGTCCCACAACTGCAGCTTCACCGTCTGATTTTCTGACCACTTGATAATCTTGAGTGCAAAATCCACTCCGACGGTTCCCTTGTAATCCCTCTTAAAGGAATCTTGTACATACCGTTGGACATACGATGTTTTCCCCACCGTAGGGTCTCCAATGATGATCACTTTGAATAGCTTCTCACTCATAATTCTGCTTTCTGGTGACAATCCGACGTGGTAATCAGAATCTAGTAGTTTCAAAAGAGTTCTCTTACAATTAAAAAACAGTTCTCATTTGGGCTGGAACAAATAACATGTTTAGATAATCTTCTATAAACTATGAATATTGATTCAAGGCCTTGTTCGCCACGGATGAAAAAATTACTTTGTTGCTTCAAACTATTCAAGCTATCAAACTATGCAAGTCCAGGAACACTGGAACAGTTAGTACGATGATGAAGACCCTTGTCTTCCTTGTTAGTTCATGCTAATTATGATTTCCAAAATGTCAGGAATTCAAAATGGAAGTGAAAAAAATGTCAATGTCCAGTTGTTGGATGCTGGAGGACTGAATTGATAACAAGTATCCAAGCCGAATGAATTCATGAGGTACACTAAAATGTAAACCCAACCACATTTCCAGCTGGAATAAAAGATTAGCTTATGTAAGCAAAAAAAATACAACAACAGGTATGCCAGGTACGTCTATCCTTTGCTTTCGTCTGCATCCACCAGCATCATGCTGTAGTTGTAGTAAGAGTCCAAACTGGCTGAGCAACTGTAGGCTATTTTTTGTTAATATATGCTTCATGATTATGTATCGTTAAGCAAACGGAGATACTACTATTAAGTAGCATACCACTATAAAATGCTTGTCACCCCTTGCAATTTCAACAATACTAATATGTCAAATCCCTATTACCTAATATTTTTGCTTTTGAAATAAAATTCTCAGTCCGTAATTTGATGAATATTCATTAACATTTACTAATTGCGATTCTAAAATTTATTAGAAGGGTTATCGAAAAAATTGCTGCAACTACACAGGGAACACATGATATTTGAAAACGTGTACGATACATGCATTCACAAAATGTATCAACCATTCTCCAGACTATTGGGTAGGAGAATGCATTGAAAGTTGTAAGAAGGTGTTAAATTTGACGTTCAGCCTTCTATTAAGCTACCTTACATATGGACCTCAGAAACATTTTAATCTTTAAAGTCTCAAAACAAGCATAAGCAACTAACTCTCTTATTATACTCAAATACAAAAGAGATAGGATCAGTGAATGATTATTGTCTTGTGCAAAACATATTTTCGTCGACCGTGGAAACTAGGCCAACAACGTGTAGCTTGATTTGTTGCTCACAACCGAAGGAATACTTATCCAGCCTCTGAAGGATACATTAATGTATTAGCCAACTGACATGTCTAGACATCAATTATTAATTTACTGAAAGCAACATCAAGTAACAGCTTCGAGACTGAATTTGTTACTTGCACTTGGAGACTTATTACGAATCCTGTGTCCGGTTCAAGTTTGCATAGAACATTGAACAAGCTTAAATGCAATTTTTAGCATCTGGGAAGTTACATGTTCATGTGTGCACAAAAATGCAAATTTCAACTTGTTCGCTTATTGCTTTGTACATTTGGGTCTTTGGATTTGACCGTTTATGCCATGCTGGACAACAAAGACATAAATTAACTTAATTAACCCACTTCGCTTTTTCAAAATCATAGTACTAAGCATCGTTTTCTTTAAGGTTTAAATACCAAATTACTGTCAAGTCCTCCAACAATTTTTAAATTTTATTTCACAAACATTCAGCTTCTTCTGTAAACATTAAAGGTTCTTTCGTGATAGCAAAACTGAATTAGGTAATTGAATTGATCTATAGAAAAAGTCGGCAGAGCCAAAAGTCTAACCACCTGAAACTGCAGTCATAATTATCCTCTTTGCATCGTATCCCTAATCCCTAATCGTGATGATGGAAGCTGCATTAAATTTTAAGCGATTATTTTTCGTTGGTCTGTCCAGTATTAGTTTAGTCAGAACCTCAGAAGGAGGACACCCTTCCCTTTGTACGGGTTATGCTATTCTTTTTCTTATCATATTTGTTGGTACACATTTAACTGCAAAAGAAACGGAGTTACATAAGAGACCAGTTTCTTTCGTGTCTGTCCATTTTTTGTAAAGTGGTTTAGCTGAAGCCTTCCCTTTCCTAGTCTCTTTACATAAAGTTTGGCCGTGAGTGAATTTATTCCCTAACCTTCAGCATTTCACTTCTGTTTCTGCTCAATGCTTTTGTCCCTTCTTAAAATGTTGCTTGAGATTAATCAGGAATTGTTTATGTCTTCAGCTTTTATTTTTAATCTTTAACCACTGCATATATATCTAAATGAATGAGGTATGATGGCTCAATTTAATTGTAATTTGACCTGACTGCAGAACTGGAGTCAGTAATTTGTATTTATTTAAAGTAGGTAACCTATATACAGCCTACTTAATTAGTTATGGTGGGTGAACCCTCTTAATTCTTGAGTATCACACCTTCATGCTATCACGGAAGGGAACTTCTGAACTTCGATTTCTCTATTGGAGTGTGAATGAATATTGCAAGTTGGATGTTTTGGTATACATACTGCTATACCAATCATTGATCAATGGTAACTTCATATATTGGAACGATTTTATACATTGTGAATGTGAAATATAATAAAATTTTATGTTTTTTTTAAAACGATGCATTTTACCTTTTTTGATCTAAACATCCAACAATCAGAGGCCACAATATATATACAAAGCGCATAAGATATTGAGAATTCTGCCCGACCAAATTGTCCGAAATTGAAATAGTAAATGATTGAAGTTGTATCGTGTTCCAAGACATTATGTGATTATTACATGTCAAAAGTCAAAAGGTATCCGTCCACCTTCCGTGCTAGTCTCTCATCCTTACTCGCCCTAAAGTATGGGAAAATGTAGAAAAAGTTCCTGACCCATCCTGCATTATCCTCGTTGTTACATAAGTTACAATAGGTGCACTATGCAGATGCACTCCTGACAACTTACCTTGCGTGGGGAAGTCGTTCAGTCGAATACTATGTGATAAATTATGGGTAAACTATCGTCGTAATAATAATCTTTTTCTGCATCATCGTGTACACCCACACCCATCAGCCATTTAGTTTCATAAGTGTTTCATAAGCGTTGAACGTAACTATTATAATGTTGTTGTTGACATATAAATAAACCAAATTAGGTGTTAGTTTTTCACAGCCCGGCCAGAGAACTTTTAAAAAAATCGCAATCCTAATCCCTCCTAAACATGCTCGGAATTTTTGAGTACCTAATTTAATTTCCATAGCCTTGAACAATTTAAAAGCGCTTTCCGGTTGGACTGAAAACTTTACTTCTGAGCAGTCTAGGCCTCAGTGAATACAATGACCGAAAGCTAATGGAAGGTTTAAATAATTTTTGGGCAATTTGGTCAAATTTGTATGATTGCTTATGCAGCATTATATCGTATGGATACAACATGGCATGACATCGGCACCTAAGGAAGATGATGTAATAGACTTTTGATTGTTAACTTATAGAGGAAACAATGCAAACTCACAAACGAAGGTGACGTTGGTCCTCTGTTGGTTCTTACGCTTATTCCGCTCTTTTGAAAGGTACTTCTTCACTTTCTCCATTTTAACTAAGAATTTAATAAAATACTGCGGTGCAATATAAACCGAATTGATTTGAAAGTAACGATTTTTTAAATTTTGAGCCTGCTAATGAATTATTGAGCTTCAACTTCAATTGTTTGTGTCAACACAAGAAAATAGAAGAAACGACTTTAAAGGTAGAGTGATAAACGCGGAATTCAATATTCCAATATGCATGTAAATGATGCATGATAGAGGATTTTGTAAATTTGTAGTCCAATGTTTATTTTATTATCTTCCAACAGGAGGTTGAAATGGAAGCCATTGGTTATCTTTAGCTGTAAATGGCATGCTCTATTTCCATATTCAAATTCATGATGAATGAAATCGTATATACGATTAATACTCGAATACAAATGAGAGTCAGCGACTGTGAAAAGTTCTTCTTATCGACATTCTAGTAGTAACCCGAAATTAGGATAACTTCTAAGCGTTGGTTATCCTTCAATTTAAGCTATATCATTTGCTGCATTGGTATAACATTTAACCTAGACCTGTAATACGTTAAAATTGGCAGACTGCATGAAAAAAATGTAAATTCAATGAACTTGAATTTGCGTACCTTTACTTTGTTAGTTTTTACTCCCTTGCTTACAAAGTTATGGAAGTTCTTTCTCAGTCCATGGACTCTAATAATGAACAAAATGCCTTAAAATTCTCTCATTCAAGTTGAACCGAAGGAAGCTGAAAATTCAGTGCTACCAACGAATGTAAATTTATGGAAATCAGCTTCAAGGGTTTAAGGATGTAGGTAAACCGATAGCAAATTAGAAATGTTTCTTATCAACAATATCCAAATGCGACTACTTTGGTATTTCTTTACTTCTGAAGCCCAATCCGAACATAGTCTAATTGTCTAGTTCCCTCGTCAAACTAAGGATCTGGCATTTTCTTGGCTCTTCTTGTAGTTGTGTTTGCAGTCAATCTCAGTGAAGACTGTTCGGACGAACCATATTTCTCGAAGTCCATAATAAGGTCGCTGAGCAAACTTCAAGCAAACAATCACCAAATTAGTAAATCCTTTCGTAACAGCTAATATCTTTGGCTAGAACCAATAAGACTGACAGTAATAAGTTTCTAAATGAGCAACACAAGATTCTCACGACCGGTGGAACAACTGGAACAAGAATTACGAGAGCTTTTACGAGAACGACGAGAAGCGCGTCCATCTCCTAGAATGCCTGAGATTACCCGACGCGGGCGGCTTTCCCTTCATGATCAACGTATTGACAATAGTGCGGCCTTCCATGCACTGGAAGCTGACCAAACTCACCAAATCCCACAGATTCCAATAAATCGATATCTAAAATGTCCCGTCTGCATGGATTTGGCCGTAACTCCGGTGTACAGTTGTGAACGGGGACACATTGTCTGCGGCATTTGTATCGAAAGGGTGAAGCAATGCAAATCTTGTCAAAAGGACTTGACCC
Organism: Desoria olivacea; assembly: GCA_034695115.1. Classification (NCBI taxonomy): domain Eukaryota; kingdom Metazoa; phylum Arthropoda; class Collembola; order Entomobryomorpha; family Isotomidae; genus Desoria; species Desoria olivacea. The sequence continues at coordinate 5,281 of JAQFZA010000583.1, read as the reverse complement.
CCAATGGTTTAGTAGAACGGATTCTTAGACTGGAAGGAGTTCGTTTTCCCTGCAGGAATAACGCATTCGGTTGTACCCATAACATCAAGCCTAGTGACATGAAAAAGCACTTGACCACATGCGACTTCCGGTAAGTTTCATTTTGAGTTTTACATGTATACAATGTAAAGATATTTTATGAACTGTGACGTAAACAAAAGGAAGTCAATTCAATCTAAATTACTTGCAGATTAATTCGCTGTCAAGAGATGTTGACAAATACTTGTAATAAACCGGCCTTCAGTCCTCAGGATCTTTTTACGCACTGGAAAGAGTACCATAAGATTTCTTCACTTCCGGTCATCGCATCTAACTTGAAAGACGGTCTTTGTACCGTTTCACAGTTACTGGTTGCCTTCTTGGATAAAAGTGGTAAGCGTTACATTTTAAATCCACCGTCTTTTATCCAGTACCTAATTCCAGGTAATCAAGATACTAAAATGGACATTATCTTAATAACAAAACAGAGTACCGCTGGAGGATCTCCTATTTCGAATACGACAACCAAACCTTTTTCCTTCACATAGTCTGCCAAGGTGGACTAATCTATATTTGGGTCACCTGCCTCGATATCGAATCTGAGGCCAGGCGATACAAGTACACGTTTTCTCTGCTTGGAAATGTGGATACGGGTGCTCAGGTAAGCTACTATTCAAACCCCATTGAAAGTCTTTTCCAATAAATGATATTATCCACCATTTAATTAGAAAATAGGACTTTAATTTCTTGAATTTTACATGCAGATAACCTGGAACAAGTTCCCTGTCCATTGCCTACAATATTACAACCTGGAGAAGGTCAAAGAGACCGGACATGTTGGAGTCCTTCATGGCAAGACATTAAAAATGCTTCGGAACGAAAAGCTCGTAGCCAAACTGCAGCCCACAGCCGAGGACAATTTTACTTGGTGGACCCTTCGTGTCGACTTGCTCAAATAGACAATCATAAGAATTTCATAATCACCGATTTGGTAGTTCTTATTTTAAGTCAACTTTGATTTCCTACATTTACATGGAATCGCAACGGAAATCATAGCTACCTCGATCTCCAACGAACTCATCCTTTTGAAACTACTTTGACAGATCCGATTGATCTCATGAATGCATGCTATTATATAATAACTCAAGTTCCACCAAAGCCAGTTAGTAAATTCAACAAATAATTAAGCCGTATGTTGCTTTTAAAACATCCAAAAAATGACATGTAATTTTTTCTGAAATTACTCAAAATTGTAAATCTCTTGACATCTTAAAGTGTAAGAAAATGTATTTTCGAAATACTTCAGCTGTCGAAATTGCTGAAATTTTATAATCACAAATGTCGACACCTACGATATTGCAATTTCAGTTGCATATTATACAACGTACTACGTACGGACAACGGTTTCTCCTTCCCAAAACTCATTGAATTTGAGACCCAAGACGGAGCGGGGTATGATGTATTTAACAAATCCTGCGTAATTGTAAATTGTAATTTTTCACTGTAAACAAAAGTGCAATCTAATTGTAAGTAGTAATTGAATAATGCTAATTTCAAATTTAATAATACTGACAAAAAATAATTGAATTCCAGTCCATTTCTTAATTAATTTTTCCTAATTTTTGCACTTTCCTGTGATTATCCTATGCCGACTAACCAAAGAAAATAAAAACCTTTGACACACCTGCAACCTGCGATTTTTGTTTTTAAAAAAAGTTTATTCTAAGAATCACATTTTTGCAAAAAAATTCTCTACGACTCTTAAGTGCTTTATAAATTTGTAATTTTGACGACACAAAATGCCTCCAAAGGCTACCGACAGTATTTTTACCAGCTGCAAAAGAGGGGATATTCAGCGAATCAAGTACTATTTTAGTTCTAATTCTACATTTATAATATAATACATATTATTTGGTATTTGGAAAGATTACAAATGTATTTATTGATCATTGGAATGACTTTGCCGTAGGTACCTCGTAGAAACGAAGGAGGTCGACCTAAACGTCCGAGACTGTTGGGACAGTACGCCGTTGTAAGTTGAAAGTAAAATAGTAACTGTATGGAATGTAATAGTGTGGACTTGTGGAATGGTGGTTAACTAGGATGTACTATCTGTAATTTGGAGTTAATTAATTAATAACATGTTGATGTGTGATTGATTTTGCAGGTACTATGCATGTCACTGTGGTCATCTGCCTGTTGTCCAGTACCTCTTAGCAAATGGGGCGCGTTGTGAAGCTAATACCTTTGATGGGGAGCGATGTCTTTATGGAGCCCTTACGATTCAAATCAAGCAACTGATTTTGAATTCAAAGCTTGTGAATACCGTCGGTAAAAGGAGGGATGACTTCGACGAGTTTTGCGAGAAGTAGGTTCATCATTGAATTTTGAAACTAAATAAATATTGTTAAATATATTTTTGAAGGAAAGAGAAACTGATGATGTGGATGTGGTTGTGTTGTGTTTTTAATCGTAGGATGATGAAAGCAGAAGAATTCAGTGATATGAAGGTATATGTTCAGAACAAAGAATTTAAAGTTCATCGATGTCTTATGGCCAGTAGGAGCGAATATTTCAGCAAATCGGTGAACTCGACTTGGAAGACCAGAAATATTCGAACTGATGCCTTTCCTGCTGAAGCTTTCGATGAGTTTGTAAAGTTCTTGTATACTGGCCGATTGACATGTGACGTGGAACAATGTGAAGATCTCTTTAAGCTTTCCAACAAGTGTGGAGTCAGTAATTTCAATGAGCATTTGAAGAAGGCGAAGAAAGAGTCTGAATATTTTGGTACACTTTATTTTTAAACCTGTCGCTGTATGTTGCTCAATGTAATTAGTAGTAACTCTCTGTCTAATTATGATATTACATTTCAGGTTAGATAAATCAGATCTCTTACCACATGAATTTGGTGGTCCATGATCACTATCCATTTGAGAAACGGTTTCCCAAGGAGCACTTTCTTTAGTTGTTTTATTTGGGGTAGGGACTGGTTAGTAACTGAAAACCATTCCATAGGGCTCAATGAGCATTACAAAGCCTATAGGCTAGTGTGAAAAGCAATATGTATCTACATTCTTCATTACAATACGTTCAACGATTTTTACTAATCCGGAATACCTTGGTGGGTGGTGTGTCGGGAAGCCATAAATAAGTCAAGACAAGAGCTAGACGAAGAATTAAGACAGAAGTTTGACATTTTGAGCTTTTTTGGGTCCTCACTGAATTAGATTAGTGGGTTTCTGTTCAGAACTCCCCTTTAAGACCTGATATGACCAGACCTTAAGAGCATGATACCCAGAAATGCCTAGCTGGCTTTGAACAACCATAAAAAATGTTACTCGGTATTTAATTGGTAGGAGTTACATCGACTAATATTTCTGTTTGGAATTCTCTTTTCCAGAAATGACAAAAAAGAGGGTTAAGATTTCAACACTGATCGTTGATTCTCCTTCAAGTCGGCGGGATTTGCGGGAGGATTTTGGTGCTCTTATTGATCCTGGAATGCCAGAGAAGTTTTTGCAGACTGAGTTCTATCGCTTTAAATGGATTGCGAGAGAAATAGAGTTAAAGGGAAGCGAAACTGATCCTATTTTTGATCTTTGTCTTGTAGTCGATGGGCATCGATTTCATTGCAATAAGGTCTGTATGAATATCAAGCCAATTTAAAAACTAGGTAACAACAAAAACTGAATTTTTTAAAATATTCTTGATCGTTTTCTACAGTTGTTCGTGTGCACCCGGAGCGAGTATTTCGCTGCTCTCCTACAAGATCATTTCCAAGAATCTGGGCAGGAAAATGGTACCCCCGTTATTACGCTTCGGAATGTTACTGGCCCTGTCTTGGCCTGTGTCCTATATTATATATATACTAATACGCCAACTTCGGTATTTCATATATGAATTTTGATTTTTTTTTAATATTAAGATTATTATCTAATTTCATTCAAAGCATGTTTGTCATTTCCAAGTTGGACGAGAGTATTGTATTGGACGTCTTGGAAGCAGCAGCTATTTATCTTCTTCCAGGCCTGAAAAAGTTGTGTGCTAGTCATCTTTGTACTTTAATTTCGTTGGACAACATTATCGATTTCCTCAACATCGCTCGAATGCACGATCTACCGAAGCTTGAAGATAACTGTGCGGCCTTCATCGGCTTAAATATTGAAACTGTAAGTTGAGTTGATTCAAATAAATGAATGCAATACCAAGACAAATATAGGAAACAATCATGTTATTTTGTTTCCGTCTTAATTATTTTTCTATTTAAGGTTGTGATGAGTGAGGATTTCCGGAAGTTTGTTAGCAATGATGCAAACGAAGTTAAAGGGAGACAAGAGACGGACTCAATTCCTATCATTGATGATATCCGTTATCACATCTCTAGTGAAGTTGGGACATTTTCGGAAGTTAAAGAAGCGCAGGAAAAATTGAAGCTAATCGATAATCTTTTGGATGACTTAGGTCTTGACGCTTAAAATCAATTTAGTGTTCTCTCCAGTGCCTTAGTAAATATCCAAAGCACAATGTCAAACAAACCACATTATAGTCAGCCGATAAATTTTATTCCAGTAAAGCTGATGCTTTTAGTTTTAAGTAATACTTTCGGAGCTTTACTGAAAGCGTAACCTGCTGATTAATTGTTACAATATTTATTAGAGTTTATTTTTACACGTTATTAATGATCCATCCCCATCATAAATTCCCTTCGTGTCTATTTTCTTCCAAGCTTGAGCGGTAAAACCGTCTTGGAGCTCATTCGTCATTTTCTCTAGAGTTTTTGTAAAATGTTAAATTGTAAAGTCAAACTTATATCAATTTACATTAGCCTTAAACGTAAAGAGCTTTATTCCAATTATTTCAAATTTAAATTTATTCAAAGTATTTTACGGATCGTGTGGAACTGAACGAGTTTAGTTATAAATAGATAATTCTGTATACTTTATTATATTTCCCTAAATTGGCCTTTTTGATAAAATCGTATATTATCTTCAATTTAATAATTCACAAACATTCAATCTTGAACTCCAAAGGCAAACACATTTTGACAGTCAGTCATCTTAACTAATCCAAAAATCGATGTTCCTCTAACTCGTACATGCATCTAAGGTATACAAAGTATTACTGGCAAAGTGTTCGTACTTAATTGTGTAACATTGTGTGCTTAAGGACTGGGTAACGACACCCCACCTCATCAGGTGGGAGTTTATAAGAACTATTTTTCTCCGTTTAAACTACATTGGTTTTACTAAAAATGTTCCAG